>NQII01009497.1:6556-50906 GCA_002778355.1 Clitarchus hookeri | reverse complement strand
TTAAATCTTGAAAAATGGAAATATTTAAAAGCGTTTTCTCAAACTAGCTCCCGCAAACACGAGAAACTTTGAAGGAGTCCGTAGGCCAATGTCGGGCAACTCAAATAACTAGTTTCCAAGATGATGTCTCTGATGATTCAAATAAATTTTTTTTAATAAATCTCAAAGTTGCCTCAGTGGCCGGATACTTCAAATTACTTAGCTGACNAATGATTCAAATAAATTTTTTTTAATAAATCTCAAAGTTGCCTCAGTGGCCGGATACTTCAAATTACTTAGCTGACAATATTATTTAATAGAATAATCATGTATGCTGGGCTTGCTAGGCATCCTCCTTAATGCCGGTGACGTCTGCAGCATCTTCCCTAATCAAGCCCTCGAGCTTGTGGTACAACATATACAGTTAATTAAGTACCCAATTAACACTACGCGGTACGTCCAACTTGAATGTAAATAAATAATCGCGGAGGAAGCGCGTACAGAATTACTTCTAATATCAAACTGACGCACGTCTCGCCCCCATCGGGAAGTCTGTATTAATATGACGTAGTCGTTAGAAAATTAATATAATCTACTAAGATATCTGCCAAGCCGAAACCCAATGGGTTGGCGTCCTGCCTGGCGAAAACAAGATGGTGAAATTTTTTTTCAACTTCATAATTAAAGCGTTACTTTCATACGTAGCACCAATCATGAGAGGGCTGCTGTAGATATTACGCATTACGTCATGCGTTACCACCACAACCAAAGTAATAGATTGCTCTTAGCTCGTGACCACCGTCCATAAACTTCTTTGTAATTCAGAAAGACTTCCAAAAACAATAAATNAATAGATTGCTCTTAGCTCGTGACCACCGTCCATAAACTTCTTTGTAATTCAGAAAGACTTCCAAAAACAATAAATGCAATTAAACATAACATTTTTTAGTGTGCACATACTTGTCAATAAAATAAAATCATTAAGAAATAGTAATTAAAAACGTTAGCTGCCGCATATAAACAAACAAAAAGCAATAAAATATTACGTGTGTCAAAACACTGGAAATAAGGTACTCTTTATCAACAGTAGAAGGTACAATATCACGGCCAAAAGCACAGCTTCTTGGTAATTATTAGCAATATGTATGTTTTTAAATAATGAGCAATATGAAGACTTCGATCAACGCCCTTTCCTCTCCCTAGGCTACAGCACGACCGGCTGTCTCTCCCGCTGGATGTGGGATATACGGGGACAACTAGGAGCAGCGGCCAGCATCTCAGGTCCCCCTGATTGGACACACGGCAAGTCATATTTGATAACAATACATTCACAATACCGGCCATCTGTTGGACACCACTTTAAACAATGAAGGGTGGCATCTAGCAGCAGAATGCTACAACTGATATTGTTGTCACACTGAATGACGACAACAAAACACTACTGAATATAATTATTTGTGATCTCTATGAACTTGGAGGTTGGCGTGGTCATGCAGTCAGTCAGGCTACCACACACCATATAACCAGAGATACTGTTAACTTCGAGATCTAGTTATATCTAGTTATTTCGAACATATAGTCACGAATGGGGAGTAATCGGGTGACCTACGACTGACCTCAGTTTTCCCATATTTCAATTAACTGTTTGTTTTTATGGTACAATGAGGATTCTAACTCATGTAATGCCAGTTTATGTTACATCCTAGTTGTTCAAGGTACTTTTTTTTTCTCTTGCCGATATTTTCGTGAATGAGTTATCCTAATTCTTCTAACAAGTAAATTACATTATTTATCTTACGTATTTTCTTGGTGGCTGCATCGCTATTTTTCAGCGCTCGTATTTAAATATGTTTAGGAATGTTTTAAAATAATTTCAATAATTTTGATTTTGGGGGATGAGCGGGCACGTAACAAGAGGAAACAATTTGGAGATAGTAAATAATTTACTATCGCTTTTCTTTGTGTCAGCAGAGGTAGTTACTTAGACCACAAACATTTTATGCTTCCTTATAAATATGTTAAGTGTGTAAACCAGTTCACTGAAAGTAAAGTAACACAATGGCTTCGCACGAAACGCCTATTTGTAGACTCTGCCAAAGTGTATTTATACCTCAATAGTACATAAATGACACTTAATAATGGTTTACTTAAAGCAGTAGTAAAATCAGGACACATTAATTTGAGACTATCATATCTAAGTTTCTCGCCAACTTATTCCATTTTTTGTAAAATTATTGTGCAATTCCTGAATGATAATATTTTCGTAGTTGTCAAGAATAAATGTCTAACATTACTTTTCCAGAAATATATTTTAACGTTAATAATAAAACAATCCAAGAAAAATTGTGTGTTCCAAAGATAAAAATATATAAATTACACTCTGAAAGAGTAGTAGCGCACCAAAGGAATCTCTATATCACAAAATTATGAATATGGTTTACTCAACAGTCTCAGCACTCTTCCACAATATTTATAATTAAAGGTCTATCTTCGGTTATTCATAAAAATCTCTTCCCAAATGTGTTGACATCCCAGTGAGATTTTTCACTGATATCAGTCGGCTCGAAGACAATTATTTCGTGAAGAATTTCAGCCACTTGCTTTATCCGATGGAACAGAGATGTATAAGCACTACCCTCTCATAATCTGCATTTTCTTAACTAATTAGTCGAATATTTTTACCAACACTTTAAAGCTTGCTTCAAAAGATCTAAGCTTCGTAATAATATACAGAGACAGTTCGGATCATCTTCACAGCAATAATGTTGTGTCATGTAACACATCACTTCATACTGTGTGTTTGTCTTAAATGGAAAAAAATCCCAACGATTACCATCAACTTTACTTTTGGAGGGCAATTCTACTAAATACAAAGTCTGAGTCTTATGCAGACTAATGAAGTAATTTCTTCATTCATGGTTGTGGATGGTGTGAGTGGAGGGGGGTAGATGCAGGATGGTGTTCGAGGAGGGGGCCATGTCCACTGATCCGCCACGATCCGCTGGACCTGGCTCGGAGTCTCGAATCCTCTTTTATTGATCTGAGAATTAAGTGGTTCATCCCGCTAAGAGCCTCGAATCCTCTTGCTTCTTTGAGGACTTTTCGCCTCTCGTATAGCGAAACTTCGAATCCGTTTTGCTCATATTTCAAATTTTATTTAAAAAATGTTTGCTGAAAAAGTAATTTTTTGGTATAATAATTAATTTCTGAAGTGATTTTAGGGGTGAAATGAGAATTTTCTAAGGTTTTATAGGTTATTGTGAGGGAAAAACAGGTAATTTTGATACTCCCGCCGTGAGCTATGGCTGTGACGTCAACCAAGATGACGGACGGCTCATAGCTCCGAATCATGAATCATGCCCCAGAACGAAGATAAATACACTACTTGCAGCCGAAGACTAAGTCGGGACACCGACCGCAGGCACACCATAAAACGAACGTTGTAACTTGGTCTCTCTTGATTCAAATACCCGATTACCTTTCAAGTTCATGCCCAACATACCCTACTGCAGCTCTCCCTTGTCATATTATTATATTAGTATTATACATATTATGTATATTGTATTATATATTAGTTCAGTACTGTGTCCTGTGTGGGGTAATGAACGAGCTGGCATTGTGATGCTGCCAGACCTAAAAACTACTTCATTACAAAAGGAAACTGCAGTTCGCACAAACGGTGAATAGCGATAAAAATTAAATAGGTTGTAGTGCACGGAAAATCTTCAGGTATGAGAATCCATCTTGTCACACTGAAAGAAGGTACAATTTTCTCCCTCCATTATCACTCTTGGGTTATGCTTATTTAGTTTATGTTACAACTCCGTTCTTGGCTGTTGAATAGTAATATTTCATTATTATTACTATTATTATCATCACAAAATATACTACCCCGGATTACACTTAACAATAACATATTTAGTAAGAACTGACGCAACTTATTCCTACTGTATTGTACATTGAGTTAGGTCGACTCATAAAATAATTTTATACAATTTTTTTTCATTAGCAGAGGATGAAATTGTATTGGTACATAGAGCAACATTTCAGTCTTAACCACCTTTTCATATGCCGTAACATTTTGGGGACAGAACTGAATCCAGATTTTGGATTGAGCAAAGCCACCAAACAAACAAAGAACCGAAAACCTAACTGCAACCAATAAATACAACAAAAGTGAACAATGAATATATTAATTAAATTTTTATTCGTCAAACGTACAACTTGTAAAGGTAAGTACAACAACATTCTACTAATAATAGGGTTTTGTTTAACTTCATTAATTTAGTATTTCATCATCGTAGGGCGTGAGCACAAAAGTACAAAGTAAAAGCTTCAAATAATCCAGAAAATATATTTTAATGTTATCATTTAAACATAAACTTAAGGTGCCACAAATGCCATTTCTATGCCAAGGCAAATTAATTGTAAGTGCTTTTTTTTATGGTGTTAGCAAAACTTTGAACGATACAAATGTAGTGAATAAGGCAACTGATACAGTTCTGGAGTTGTTATAGTCGATGGTAGTCGCAATCTACGATGGCGTCGAGTGTCTCTAATCTCGAGCTATCGCAGGCGTGCTTGCAGTCTTTACTCAGCGCCGTGCAGCATCAGGCTCCGGCTCAGAGTCCCGCAGCGACATGTTCTGCTCGCAGGAACTTCAGACTTGTTCTCTCGTGCGTCCGCGCGCAGCAGGCTTGCTAGCCCAGTTCCTGCGCACACACATCATATTTCATGTTCTCCACTCTCACATTCTCAAAGAAAACCTCTGACATAAGGACATTCATTTTGCGTTCATGAATTCTGCTTCAAAGCAGTTTTAAATTAGATATTTCGTAAATTTTACGCAAACCGAATTATATGTATACCTCGTTTAATACCTAACTGCAATACAATGAATGTATTCAACGTTTTAGTTAGCTATTGAGCCAATTCTGGCGCTAACAAAACGTAAGCAATTTGTTATACCTCAAAATAATGGCTACAATATGTGGTTCATTTGCAAATATCTGTCAATTACGACATTATAAGAAGTGAAACCTTCGCTTTCGTCAAAGAAACCTATTCTTTCATAGCTCAGTATTTTTCAACTGTGGTAGGTTAGTTAGTTTTACAAAAAAATAATTTATTTATACTGAAAATTTAACTTTTAGCAATCAGGAGAATGATACGATGTCCAGAAAAATTATTTAACGATGACAGGCTTTGTCATTCTATGTAATACAAAATATCAACAAATAATAATAAAATTACATCAGGCTAACAGCAGAGAAGGAAAAAAGGTAACCATAGTTAAAATTTGAGGAGCCAAGAGTTCTAATGCAAGTTTATAACTAAATAACACCCAGACTATATATCATAAGTGACAGACGTCATTAAAAGCATTTTACTGATCTTGGTACAAATTAAGATACATAAGTAAAATTAAAATTGATTTATAGTAATATTATCAATAATAACAAGGAATGCGTAACAGTATTTGTTATATGAGCAAAGAAGAAAATAATAGTAGGGTCTATTACAAAATTATTTAACTGCTATTCTTATAAGTGCAAAGTATTAGGGACGATCTAAATAAAGTAAAATGTATCCTCAATTAGCATACCTATTGTTACCAATAATTTTGTATTTTACAAAAAATACATTATCACATGATAATTGATCTAATTACGAAAAAATTAATTACTAATACATTAGTGTTAGAGTCAAAATATATAAAGCTGTCTTTTTTTACATTTTGAAAAGACGTAACACAATATAAATAAAGTCACTCAAACTACATTCATAATAAAAACTGTTGATTATATTTCCTTTATGCAGATTGTTATCGTTATGATACTTCTTCACTAGATACTCTTCTCTAATATCTTCTACACGGACAATATCTTACCCCGAATCGAAATTGTTAAGTTATTTTCATTAATGACACTATTAATGTCAATGAGTCTGCATATCTTTTGTAAAATATGAATCATCGCCATCATTAGAGTGTGTTCAACACACCTGATCAAAATCCATTTTCTTGGTGACCTATCCATGGTATTTTCTGTATTCGTAGTGAGGCAATCGCCACGGCAGGTAAAGTAACTAAAGCCCAGCGCACACGGAATGATTTTTCCTGCGAGTTTCGCTAGGATATTATTTAAGAGCTTGGCAAAGATTTATGTAACTTGGTTACTCGTGGGGTGCGTCACTGGTTTTGCCCCACACGGAATGTTTCCTTGCGAGCTATTCTGTCAACTTGTAACGTTGGAAGCCATAACAATGTTTAACAGCTGAGGAAAATAATAAAAAATGAACTCTGTACAGCGAAGAAAGATTGCTACAATTGCACTTCTTTCAGTTTTGGACCATAAGAATAAAAACTGTAAACAAAATAAACGACTGTGGACAAGAGAATGGTTAACCTGAAGGAACAAAAACTAGCAATGTTTTTAGTATAATTCGGGTGAGTACACAGATAACTTCAAAACTGTTTACAAACATGTTCTTTCTACTACCAAAACGATCCTGTTGCCACGTAAATAAAGTCACGTGACACGTCTCCTTGCTCTAGTTGAATGAGATCGGAAACTAGCAAAGAAACACGTAGAGAAAATAGCACCATTACAATTACCGGGAAATAGTATACTGGCCAGCAAAACTACACGTAGGCGTCGATATTTCCAGTGAACGAGCACCTCTAGTAGCAAGCAAGACTCCTCGCATGCGATATCGCAAGGAAAATAGTTCTGTGTGCGGCGGGCTTTAGTTCTCTTACGTCTAGCACTCTACTTCCATTGTAGTTTCTGATGTACACGCATTGTTTCTTTGAAGGTTTAAAATTTTTGAAATTAAGTCGTACTTTTAATTTAATCACTGTTATCTTCAGTCACTTCTTGTATATTAATATCGGTATTCTCTTTGCGCGAACTGATCAAAGTTACGGCATCTGGGGTATCTTGGCTCTGGGAAACAAGTTTGTCTTCTCTATGGATGTCCTATTTCACGATAAGTGTACGTGAGAAACAGCTTCATTAAATCGCAAGCTCTGTTTTTTAAATTTCAGTGTTTCGTATTGGCGTATCACTCTTCCTACGTGGACAGCATATACATTCACGGGATTTTGAAACTGGTTACGTATTCCCAATAGGGTAACATTAATTTGATCTTGGTTCATATTTCGAACTGTTTTTAATCCCAATTTTATATGTGTATGTTTTGAGCCAGGTCGCCATTTCAAGTTAACACATATATAATTTTCCTAAAACCGCTTGAAAGTATTTATACCGAATTACAGGTAAAGGCTGTTCATTGTAAACTGAGCACTTTTTAAATCCCTGCTTAAGATCTACTTGTATGCACTTCATGTATTCTTCCACCATATGTAAAATTAACATTGCAGTGGGCCTTATCACTTAATTCATGCGTTAGTCAAGTAAAAATGTGAAATTAAGAGAAAATCAAATATCTTAAATATGTTCTATTTCTTACACTTACTTCAACAATGTCGGCCTGTACCTGGTAAAAGTTGAATGATTAACATTACCTTTCCTGGAAGAATTATCTCGCTTAAATTTTCCGTAGGGATAGTTCTAGACATAAAACCCTAATACATACGTGTTATATTAACACTTAATGCTTACAATATCAGCTTTTCCATGCATTTTAAGAACTTAACTGAACAAGTATGACTACGATATATATATGTATATATAATCATATACATATATATTCCCCCACAGGACTTGCTGAAGGGAATGTGTTATTTATTCTGATACAGAGTCTTTAATTTCTTGAAAAGGTGTAGGAAATAATTCACTCGGGACTTCACCTTGCAAAATATTTTTGATGTTTTGCTCACTGTACATTATTTCTTCAGCTCTCTTACGACGAGTATGATCTTTTGGTTTTTTTCTGACAATATACCTGTTCATGTTTATACATCCCGTTCAACAGTTTCGTGAAATTTTCTATTTTCTATTTTAATGTTTTCAATTCACGATTTTTCTTTCATCTTACTCGCTTCTTTTCTTTACCTGTAAACACCCTTTTCATCGGTTTACAACACGTCACCAGAATCAGGCTGAGGATTTCTTGTGGAAGTTTCCTTTTCTGTCGTCCAGAAACAGTGTTCTTTCGCCATCTTCATCGCTTCCTTCACCTACCTCTGTCTGTTATTTTCCTTACAAACCTAAAACGTGTCTTAAATCTTCTTTTTTTATGTTTTTGTCGGGATACGTACTCTTTGTGTACTTGAAATTCGTAGGTGTAACATTTGCATTATAAAATAGTCGCTTTAAAAGTATTATACTTCAATATTTGGAAATATAGGCAGTCTCTTATAATCTAATATATATGCACAAACTTGTCAGGGAACAATATTCAGCAGGTGTTACACACTATAAATATATCTGAATACATTATTTTACAATTAAAATATAATGTTACAAAAATTTTAAATAACAAATACAGCAGTGTTATTCTCCTCGTTGATATAAGACATGCAAATGACATTCCACCATAAATTACATTTTGCGTTTGTAAATCTGGCTAAAATTAGCCACTCCTAGTTAAGCTGCTACATTCAGTTATCGCAAAGTATTATTTAAAAGCTTTAACAATTTTCAAAGTTTTACTCTCAAAAGAAAAACTGGTTGAATGACACCCAGCTTCTACTGGAACCTATCCTCTTGTATAACCTAATGGCGGTTAGTATGGAAGACACTTGTCAAATTCACCAACACACAAAACGGAAATTTATATATTATGAGGGTTTAAATTTCCATCGCTGAAGAAATCATTTTTAACTCTGAGTGAGGTAGGAGGATATAAAGCTCTCAAACTAATATAGTACCAAGGCTAGGGCTTAATTTTAACAAATAATTTACAAATCACCTACATATAAATTAATTAAAAAAAAAATTTTCATGTTCACAATAAAATACAAACATTTTCTAAGCTGTCGAAAACCCCTAGAAATATTGACTTTTCAGGGAAATACAAATTTACGGCTGGTGATACACTGTACGGAAAAATACAATTATGGTACTATAAATGCTCTTGAGGTCGTGCTCTGATGCTGAAAAAATTAGATTTACTCGAGCACGATTACCTGTTCACGTCAACGAAGCACGCATAAAAATTATTTTTGTATTAATTTCTTGTTTTTAACACTAATCACTTAAGCGCAAATAAAGTTATAGTAGCTAAGAAATATGTTGCGTAAAATCAATAACTTTTAATTGGGATTCAGGATCTTAGGATGTAATTCAAATTCAATCAAATGCCACAATGTTTAAAATTTTCAAAAACACAATCATGGTTATTTGTTATATTTAATTTGTTTGCGTGGAGAAGGACTCACAAAATGTCTTATTCGTGATCAAAAAATTAAAGCCTGATTTTCAGAAAATGGATTTCGTCTGCCTACTTTTTTTGATGCCTATAAAAACATGAACGGCAAACCAGCTATCTATGGACACTACATGTGATTGGTGTCATTGCCCTTGTTAAACCTTAACAAAGCACTGTGTTTTGTCTTCGTTGTTATTTTATTAAATGCATTATCACGCAGTACTGCACACTGCCTTACCTGTATTTCACAGTGACTTCCGGAGTACCCCTGTCGACAGTAGCATGTCGTTTCCGTCCCGTGCATGAGGCATTTCCCTCCATTTTTACAAACGTTGCTGCATATTTCTCTTTCACAAAACTGACCTGAAAAAAAAAACTCAAATTTATTTGTAGCCTACTTTGGAAGCTTCTCATTTGGACACAACAGTTTACAAACATTTAAAATTAGGTATGTTTTGAAGACATGCTAGAGCCCGCAGCTGGAAAATTGTTTTTGACAAACATAAAATCGTTAGCACAGAGCTTGAATTTGTAAGTGATGTGTGATTTTCAGAGCCCAGATACCGGTTTAAAAAATATAGCATATTTAAAGTGTTTCATTTTAATTCCTCGTACTTATTTTGTATTAACTCTTAAGTATTAAAACTATATAAAAGTGTACGTTAAAAATCGCTACGACTAAAATAGTAAACTTTTTGCTTCATTGAATTCTGGCTAAACAATTTCTTCTGAACCCAATAATATTAATAAATACTTTTTGCAAAATGGTTTTAAATTTAGTTATGATGTTTGATTACAGTTTTTTACTGGAAGCTGTATGTATCAATAAAAAATTAAATTTACTACATGAGACACAGGCTAATAATTTTGTTAGTAAAATTTAATCTAAAAGCTAGCTACTAAGAAAACTATCCTGAATAAACTCACAAAATATATTTTATTTGGTAAAATAACATAATTTTCTAAAAATAATAGCCTAGTTAATATTGTGAACTTTAACAACACGTTGGGTCCATTACTTAAAAAAAAATTTCTTTTCACTCAATGGTTTACTATTTCAGTAGGATTACATCAATTTATGCTGTTGTAAATTTAAAATTATCTGTTTTACGCTAGAATTAAATTTAAATAAGTATACTAAATATAGGATTCTTGCAAGACTTCGATTTTCTCCTAGCAAATTTTTCAGTTTTTTGTTTTATTAGATTTTCCAATTTAAAGCCACAATTCTTACCAGTTAAACGCAAGTTCCATGGTGCCATTCTCAAATCATCAGCAACCGCCAAACATTCTAAGAATGTTACAATATCATTACATCTGGCCATCAATTCAAACTGACATTTATCGCCGAAAATGGTGAACTGTTAACCATCTTCAGTTAACATAAACTCATGGCTTATGTGCAAATTTTAAAACATCAAAACATACTCGCAAAACCGAGGAACACATTACGTTAATGGCCCCGGTCACCAATTTGGATGTAGGTGACATTAATATTAACCCCAGTGACTTTAAAACTTAACAAATAAAAAAAAATAAAAAATCTAAAAATTGAGAATAACATTGAGGAAAACATTTTGTGACTAAAACGAAAAACCAATATGTATGTGTGTGGCCCTGAGGGTTAGATTCCCATAAAGATGTCGACACCATCACTATTTACTCACCATATCTCGTTCCCCCAAATATCTACCTGTGACATCAACCAACCTCACGAATCGCCACTTCACTAAATGCCCAAATCTTCATCCCTCTCTACCTGCTGACACACAACCCCTTCTTCCCACTCCAGCTAGTTTCCACCACTCCATTGACTCACTATAGTTCTACCAATTGGTGGGTTCCACTCCACCTTCGCCTATCAGTAGCCACACATCATCTGATTACTCGCATCCACAAATACTATCATTCCATTCACCTCTCACATCCTCACACTAGATCCATTCTGCTAGCTCTATTTACACACTACAGTTAGACCCCTTCAACAACACAACTAATTTCATTGAATGTTTTTTCGACTCCAAACACCCCCTCGCCAACCCTTCGTGATTTACTTAGACCATACGACTGACCATTAAAAGCTGGCCTTAGAAAAGGATCATGCCGACCAAAAAAATTAGCAAATGACTAACTGCACCCAAGACTGACTCCACCCAAAACTGACTCCATCCAAGACTGGAACCATCTAAATCTAAAACCACCCAAAACTGGTACCACCCGAGATTTGACCAAACCCAAGACTAACTCCACCCAAGAATGTTTCCTGCCGAGAATAACAACACCCAAGACTGGCTCCTGCCGAGACCAGTTGCTGCAAAATTGGCTAGAACAATGGATAAAATCAACCAGCAAAACTAATTGACCATACCACCGACCTATACACAGAAAATTACTGCCAATATCGAAAAAAAATCGCCCAATAAGAATCTCGTAGCTTACTTCTTCGCACAAAAGTTCCGAAAGAATAGGCAATATCTGCGCAATTATTAGCTACTATTTGCCAAATTTTCGCAAATATGCGCGAATTCTTCTCAAAATTTTGCTTGTCTTCGCACAATCTTCGTAAATCTTCGAAAAAAATAAATCTCACGTACTGCTAACCATACTAAAGGACCATACCAGTCGACCAGACCAACTAACCGACCAGACCAACTAACCGACCAGACCAACTACCCGACCAGACCAACTAACCGACCAGACCAACTAACCGACCAGACCAACTAACCGACCAGACCAACTAACCGACCAGACCAACTAACCGACCAGACCAACTAACCGACCAGACCAACTAACCGACCAGACCAACTAACCGACCAGACCAACTAACCGACCAGACCAACTAACCGACCAGACCAACTAACCGACCAGACCAACTAACCGACCAGACCAACTAACCGACCAGACCAACTAACCGACCAGACCAACTAACCGACCAGACCAACTAACCGACCAGACCAACTAACCGACCAGACCAACTAACCGACCAGACCAACTAACCGACCAGACCAACTAACCGACCAGACCAACTAACCGACCAGACCAACTAACCGACCAGACCAACTAACCGACCAGACCAACTGACCGACCAGACCAACTAACCGACCAGATCAACTAACCGACCAGACCGCCTAACCATACCGGCTGACCATACGAACTATCCATACTCACCGACCCTACAAATCATCCATAACAGCCGACCATATGAACCAACCATATCAGCTGGTCATATTAACGGAACATATGAATCATCCATACCAAACACCCAATTATACCCACAGTACAAAAAGGCCGATTGGCGATACCAATGTGCAAGACAGACCATACGAGTCAACTATACCAGCCAAACATATGAACCGACCATACCAGCAAGGGATCCTATCCAACCACGCCATCCAGCTATATTATCGGACTGTACGAACCATCCGAGCCATTCATACCAGCCGAAAACTTGAAACAGCCATAACGAACAACCATATGAACCACTCGTCCTAGCCAGCCATGTGAACCAACCATACGAGACAACCAGGTGAATCAATTATACGAACAAACCATACAAGCTAACAATGCCAGCTTAAAATACGAACCAGCCATGCCAGTCAATCACACCCCCAAAGGAGCTGTTCATACTACACACCACATTCGAGCAAACCAGTACATTGACCACCCAGATTAGCCAACCATAACGACCGCTGATGCCAATCAGCCGACTAGTCATGCAGACTGACGATTACTAGCAGAATATTACTAATGTNCCCATTCCAGCCAACCAGTACAATGACCACCCAGATTAACCAACCATAACGACCGCTGATGCCAATCAGCCGACTAGTCATGCAGACTGACGATTACTAGCAGAATAGTACTAATGTCCATATCAAAGGACCATACCAGCCTGCCAGGCCAACCAAGCAGACCAGTCAAACATACCTACCATCCATACTAGCCAATGACTTACTGCAGCCAAGATTGACCCAACCCAAGTCTGGCTCCTGCCGCAACCAATTCCTGCCAAACTGGCTAAGGAAAAAAAACGAGACCGTTCATCTGTACCAACAGACGATGACGACCAATCTCGAAAAAGTCGCCTAATAAGAATCTCGTATCTACCCTCTTCGCACAAAATTTTGCAAAATCTTCGCAGATTTTCGCAAATCTTCGTATATCTTCCCAGAATGTTTGCAGATTTTTACAATCCTAATGTTATAAATTGAACTAAAAACACAGAGTCTCACACCATGATATATCGCAATCACCCACCTCTCACTGTTAAATGTTTAGCAGACACTGTGGAGAACGATAGCACAACTTCAACAATTGGGGATGCCTAATTGTAATTAGGCACATAATTAGTGACTGATAATTATCAGGCACTAATATAATTTGCCACAGGGTGTCTGCACTAATATATATTCAATATATTAGGCCATTTTCTTGTCATCTTATTTTCTTTTGGAAATAATTATTCATATCAGAGTTCATATGCATCATAAACTGAATTTTTGCATTGCACCTCCAACTTCACTTTTTTACTGCGAAGCAGGATTCACATCATGCTGGCTGATTTTTGCGCGAAACCTGAAAAGCTAACTATATTGCAAGAAAGACAAACAAATGCAACGCGAAAGATGTACATTCTAAAATGTTATTGGGTAACTAACACCAAAAACAATTGTCGAAGAAAAGTAGTTTGTGGAATTTACAATTTTTAAACGTTTTAGAATTTTAAATAAGAATTTTGCACCCCAAATATTATCACCACATTTTCAAAACTTGCTTTGCAGGTTGTAGAAGGAAGCTGAAGTAGGGAGGGCATGTCAGTTGCGTAGTATTTAATCTCCCAGTTCTAACACTGAACGACATTTTTGCAAAAACAGCCATCACAACCACATGGCTCGGAATAATTATTTGCGTACTGTTTGCTTAAGCAAGCGTGCTTTGAAAATGGATAATACATGCTGTAATCCATTTTTAAATGCAACTAGACTATATTAAAGTCAATGAAAATATTCTATTTTTTTAAAACACAGTCTGTTGAAAAACCAGATGGGAAAATATGGCATGTACTTTATTGTTTGCATTTCGTGATTTTGACAATTCTGGCAATTTTCGATCAAACTTTAGGGACATGAGATGAAAACCCGACTACTTAAAGTCTATTGAAAAGAACAGGACAAACTAAGGAGAATTTCTTTTAGGAGACTTATAGCAAATTTTTGTAATCTCGCACGGATTTTGCGTTCATCTTACGTCGTGTGAATACTGCTTAAGAGAAGAAATGGATATTAATTGTATTCGGCATTAAAGTTCTCCTGCCTCAACAGAGGTGTGTAGTGGAGGTGCACTGGGACGAGCGTTGACTAAATATGATGTAGAAGGATTTTCGTGTTCCGCGCATGTACCCAACATTGACGTACCCCATACCAATACGACTGTCAAAGTCACGTGGTCAACATTAATGAACGTGTTTGTTTATGTTAATTTTTATTAATAAAATAATTTTACCAACTTGAAAATAATTTAATGGTGTTAAAATTTTGTTAGAAGAAATATACAATCATATGAAAGCGCTTGTTTCATAAAGTGTGTTCTAACCTCAAATCCTATCGGGGGTCGCGGTGACACAGTGGCTAGAGCGCTCGTCTGCCAAAGCGAACCGGGTTCGATTCCCGGCGAGGATGCTCCCGGATGGTAATCGTTCTGGACGATGTCAATGGTTGATGGGTTTTCTCGGGGATGTCCAATGTTTCCCTCCCTCCGTCCTTGTATTCCGACGCTGCTCCATACTCACCTCGCTTCACTCTAATCGCCTCTCAACTCCACTCAAATCCTGTCCGCGCCGTTTATGATAGACGTATTGGCAGAAGAGCAGTCTAATGTTGGGACATGGGCAGTGCATCTACGGCGACGAGCCACGTACCTTGCCTGTAGCCGGGGCAGACGCACAGCACGGGCTGGTGGCGAGGTCCTGCGAGGCACGTCCCTCCCGCCTGGCAGGGGTTCGGCGCGCACGAGTCCGCTGCAGGGCTGCCAACATTGATAACACAGCTGCCATCAGTGTCNCTGGGCTGCCAACATTGATAAGACAGCTGCCATCAGTGTCTGCGGGCGACCCTGTTTACGGCTGGCCATCCAAAATTGTAACAAGTGTGCTTGTGGCAACCATTCACTAAAGATGAGGTAGACCGCTTATTCGTCTTCTGCGTATGTACCCAACATTGACCTACCCCAATCATACACAACTGTCAGGCACATGGTCAACAGTGATGAAAGTGTTTGTTTACATCTTAATTTTTAAATAACAAGCACTTTTATGTGAATAAAATACTTTTATACATGTATTTTAATTTAATCAAACTACATTACCAATTGGTTAGATGAAGTATAAAAACATCTCAAAACATTTGTTTACAAATCGGTTTTCTAGCATAACATCCAAACCATACCGTTTTAGCAAAACGTGTAGGCAGAAAAGCAGTTCAATGTTGCGCAGCTAGCAAGATCGATCTACCTCATCTTTAGTCTACGGTGGCAACCAAGGATATAGAATGTTCACGGTATAGTAAGTAAGCAGTTTTGAATTCAACCTTTGAAAAAAAAAACACTGTCCGTGAACTGCATATAACTTACACACTGGCTTGCAGGCTCCTTGTTAAGTTGGCAGCGAATTAAGTAAAAAATTCTAAGTCATAATGCTGTATTGTTAGTGTAATGTTTAAATTTATGGAAAAGCAAAATTTTTTTAACTTCATGCAAATAAGAAAACGAACTGGCATAATATTTACAGATTTTGTTTCCTAACAATTACAATTTGTTCACTGGCAATGCCAAATTTACATGTGCCGAAAGGATAAAATTGTTAGAAAAGTATATCCAAAGCAGTGCTTTCGTAAGTGCTTAAGAAACAGTGAACGGCCTGAAGTGCCAGTTTGCTGTTACTTGAGAAGTTTTCAGGTAAATCTTCGAAGATAGTATATGCCTATTACTGCAAGTAACGGGCAAAAAGTAACGTTGGTAGCGATGCAGAAAAAATCAGTACCACGTCTTGGTCATTACTGCAAGTAACGAGCAAAAAGACGTGATCCCAGTAACGTTGACAGCGGTGTAGAAAAGACAGTGCCGCGTCTTCAACGTCGTATTAAAAGTGGGGCGTTAAAGTTTGCGCGTACTGACATTATTTAATTTGATGTATATGTGTTTTAAGCAA
Organism: Clitarchus hookeri; assembly: GCA_002778355.1. NCBI lineage: Eukaryota > Metazoa > Arthropoda > Insecta > Phasmatodea > Phasmatidae > Clitarchus > Clitarchus hookeri. The sequence goes on along the minus strand of NQII01009497.1, from coordinate 34,387 downwards.
ATAGCAGTAAAAACTGTCATATTAAGAGTGATCAATGGTCACTCGACATCCCTTTGCTCCTAGCAGTGAACTTTCCCAATAAGACGTAACGTAAACGAGACACAATAGTTTGAATGCCATGCACATGATTGCTGTAGTAATGATGAGTCAACGGAGAGTTGTGACTTCTAAATGGGCACACCTGTGGGGGTAAAATAATATGGGTAGTCTATCAGAGAGATTTTATCTTTTCCATTAGTTGAACGTACCTCGGTCAACTTATTAACGTAACATTCAAGTGGTAACGTAATGAAAAGAGTGGCCAAAGGAGCGTACTAAACGGTACCGATGAACTACGAAGCGTGTTGTGCTAATCTATCGTCAGGCAGCCATACAAACGATTGCTAAGGACTTATGTCTCTTCTCAGGTTTAGGGGCCCATCGATAGGACTTTCCGCCGGGAGGTGATAGCTCTTGGTTTTCATGTTCGTGCCGTTGCCAGGAAGCCACTGATCACACGCACTTGTGCACAACGTTATTTGCAGTGGTGCAAATAACACCATAATTGGACTGCGAACAATTTGAGGAAGGTCTCATGGGGTTATGAGTTGCAGATAATATTCTGGTACTAGGATGAACGTGTTAGTATCTGCCGAATAACTGGTAAACGGCACTTACCTAATTCGAGTTCTCAGTGAAATTGTTTGGTGATGTTATAATCGTGGCCGGTATCGCTTGGTTCGTTTATGGGCCATTAGTTTTAATCGATGAATCGAACTCTTTAACATATTCCTAAACAATTTGGACAGTAACATTCTTCCTCCTACTCTGCAAGCAGTTTGCAATACGCTCTCCCCTGTGTTAGCACGAAAATTCTCCTATATATGAAGCCAGGTATATTTTACCGTTGTTTGAAGACAATCAGGTGGGAATTCTTAACTGGCCCGTTCAAAACCCCAAATTTGAGATCAATAAATTTTTTTTTTTAGCATGTGCTGCAGAGTCGTTCTCGTGCCTAACGTAGTCGACCAGCAAACAAAAAACAAAAGTCAANTCTATAAATATATTTTTTTAGCATGTGCTGCAGAGTCGTTCTCGTGCCTAACGTAGTCGACCAGCAAACAAAAAACAAAAGTCAAGTATTAACAATACAATAGGAATAATGGAAACAAACGTCAAAGTATTAACTGTACCACAGGAATAATGGAAACAAATTTCGCCCTGATAGTTACAAAACTAGCGCCTTTTAAAACAACAGCATTTGGTGTCCAGCACCGTGTATTCTGAAGGACACATTTACACGCTCTCAGTAAAGTTGGCAGAAGCGTAGGATTAAAAGCGTGACGTTTAAATTTTTAGGCACTGACTTTATTTCATTTTTTTCATTTGTACATACAAGAGTATTGCCATATTACTGTCATGTTTACATTTCTAAACATTTTACTGTTTTCTTTACCTACGTAAGAATAAATTTACTGGGTGTGTGCCAATGCAAGTTTCACGTGTAGTGGAAAAATACAAAACTGATAGAAAAGTAGATCCTCGGAAAAGCTCTCAGAAGTCCTCAACCTATAGTTGGGGTCTAAAATTGGAGCACGCATTAGACTTCAATAATATATACAAGGAGTTACTACCACTCACAGGGCCTATTCCTTACTTCTTTTGGAGCAAAATATGTAATATAAATGTGGGTCCTATTCCCAATATTTACAGAGTAATTCAAAACATTTGAAAAATGACGAATAAAATAATTACCCTTTCAGAAGTAAACACAGTGATGTATTAACAGACCATATTGTTTGCAGTTGAGCATCACAATACCGTCTAACAAGCTTAAAAAAGTGTTTCCGTCTACTTCCATACACTTGGNACTATTAACTATACAATAGGAATAATGGAAACAAACGTCAAAGTATTAACTGTACAACAGGAACAATGGAAACAAATTTCGCCCTGATAGTTACAAAACTAGCGCCTTTTAAAACAACAGCATTTGGTGTCCAGCATCGTGTATTCTGAAGGACACATTTACACGATCTCAGTAAAGTTGGCAGAAGCGTAGGATTAAAAGCGTGACGTTTAAATTTTTAGGCACTGACTATATTTCATTTGTTTCATTTGTACATACAAGAGTATTGCCATATTACTGTCATGTTCACATTTCTAAACATTTTACTGTTTTCTTTACCTACATAAGAATACATTTACTGGGTGTGTGCCAATGTAAGTTTCACGTGTAGCGGAAAAATACAAAACTGATAGAAAAGTAGATCCTCGGAAAAGCTCTCAGAAGTCCTCAACCTATAGTTGGGGTCTAAAATTGGAGCACGCATTAGACTTCAATAATATATACAAGGAGTTACCACCACTCACAGGGCCTATTCCTTACTTCTTTTGGAGCAAAATATGTCATATAAATGTGGGTCCTATTCCCAATATTTACAGAGTAATTCAAAACATTTGAAAAAATGACGAATAAAATAATTACCCTTTCAGAAGTAAACACAGTGATGTATTAACAGACCGTATTGTTTGCAGTTGAGCATCACAATTCCGTCTAAGAAGCTTACAAAAGTGTTTCCGTCTACTTCCATACACTTGGCCGCACGCTTATGAACCTCGCGTGTTGCTCTACGTAGCTGCACACGGCTGTCTTTGACTTCTGTAGCGGCATGCATGATACGCGCAAGTAGTTCCTCGCGTGTTTGTGCAGTCCTTTGGTAAACAANTCTTTGACTTCTGTAGCGGCATGCATGATACGCGCAAGTAGTTCCTCGCGTGTTTGTGCAGTCCTTTGGTAAACAAATATCCTTCATCCATCCCAATACGCAATAAACTAGTGGTGATATATCTGGCGATCGAGGAGGCCAGGGATGAAAACCTCCTCGTCCTATCCATCTCTCAGGGGGAAATGCACATTTATGTGTTCAATCACAGCGCGGTGGAAGTGAAGAGGTACACCATCATGCTGGAAGATCATACGACGTCTCACTACAAACGGAACATCCTCAAGTAACAGCGGCAGTTCTTCTTGCACAAATTGTAGATACACCACACCAGTCAAGCCTCCCATGAAAATTAATGGCCTAATCAGCTGAACGTGTATGATACCACACCACAAATTGATGCTGAAACGGAGTTGACAACTCCTTCACACTGTATGGTGGGTATGCTGATTGTCAAATTACTCCGTAAATATTGGGAATAAGACCCACATTTATAGGACATATTTTGCTCCAAACTATGTAATAAATAAACCCTTGAGGGCGTAACTCCTCGTGAATCAACCTGTATACAGTTCGGCTGTTGCCTTACCTCCATTGGCTGCTGGTGTTGTTTCCACATTTGACCAAGCCACTCAGTATTCCGTAACTCAAACACTGAGCCTTCGTGCTATGTGCGCAAACAGTTAGCATGAACCAGAATATGTTTCATCCAATCAAAAAAGCTGGATGGCCACACAGTTCTTTGAACTGTATCTTGTCTCGAAATCTTTTCGTGAAATATCACTGTCCCTACCTATAGTTGAGCTGAGTCAAGAGATACTAGGGCACTTAAGGGCCCCGCCTACCTGTCGCTTGAACTGCACTGCAGAGTGCCCGAAATACGCGCTTCCTTTTTATGAAACTACTTAACGTGTTCCCATTAAACCGATGTACGAAAAGAAAACCCTCTTCAGGTGAGGTACGAATCAGTGGCGAGTCGTGAAGTGATACAAGGTAGGCTGATGCTTGCTCAGTGCTGTACACACTAGGCGCACGCAGCAGGAACCAGTAACCAGAATAGAGTCGAGATAAACTGAATGTACTGCGGCCACTCACGAGAGAGCGGCGAAGCACCTATTGCACACGTGCTGTGATGTCAGATGTACTACTGCGTTTAAGTGCCCGATGTGTAAACTAGCGAACGATTAAGTACAGCACAGAGCAAAACACAGCTTACCTTGCAACAGTTCACCACTCGCCGCTGGTAGGAATAACACTCTGAAAACATCACGCACATTATAAATACTATTCCTAAGCCCTTTAGCATATAGCTAAAACGACTTTTTCACAATGCTGCATTTCAAAATATACTTGTCTGAACTATGCGAAACTATTTTAAGAACCTGTACTGAACTTTGCTTCAGACTTTGCACAGTTAATAAGATAGGGTCTCCGTTTATGTCCCATAGGTAAACGCAGCACGACAAGAACATTCCACGCCAGTTCAGAGCATTGTGTATAGAAGCGATGGGGCACTTGATGACGTGGCTTTGTCGCGCTTGAGGCCCTTGCGTTTCTCGATTGCGAACGCGCAAAACACCACCATGTAGGCGGCACCCTTAGCAACGAGGTATCACAGCGCCCATGGGGGTTAAGTAAGGTGGAAAATTATCACAAACGGAATGCAAGAGCTGTGGGAACAGAAATACTCTGAGAAAACCCGCTGGCCAATGCAAATGTCCGCCACGTTTCCCACCCTCGATAATTGGGCTTGACTCCCCCGAGAATTGAACCCGGATTGCCTTGGCGGGATACCGGTGCGCTTTGCACGTGACAACCGTGGCTTCAGGAGTAGCATGAAAGCACAGAATCGCCTCGACAAGAGGCAAACTGCGAGGGTTCTGATTCAGTCGACCTTTAACTGGCACGCGTATCGTAGCAAAAGATAGCTGCTGAAGTCTAATGTCACGTGGAAACCGATCTCGAAAAGGTAAAAATTACTTCGTTAACACTTCACTTAATTTATATGCAACCAGGTACTTAGTAAGTGCAGGTGATTGACGTAGCAAACTTGGAATATCTAACTCACCAGAAGATACTCTAAAACAGTCTTTCATAAAAGTATGAACGATTGTTGTTGTAATGTGTTTGGTGATAACATTCAGGATTACGTATTTAAAAAATATCAACTACATATTTACTGGCAAAAATGGAAGAGAATTTTCGATATCGAAGAAATCTTATTCCATTTATCATGTTGGCGTGTGAACCAGTTAAGAAAGTTAAGTCAATAAAGTGATTGCAAATCGCACAGACTCATTCTAAATTTNGTCGACCTTTAACTGGCACGCGTATCGTAGCAAAAGATAGCTGCTGAAGTCTAATGTCACGTGGAAACCGATCTCGGAAAGGTAAAAGTTATTTCGTTAACACTTCACTTAATTTATATGCAACCAGGTACTTAGTAAGTGCAGGTGATTGACGTAGCAAACTTGGAATATCTAACTCACCAGAAGATACTCTAAAACAAAGTCTTTCATAAAAGTATGAACGATTGTTGTTGTAATGTGTTTGGTGATAACATTCAGGATTACGTATTTTAAAAATATCAACTACATATTTACTGGAAAAAATGGAAGAGAATTTTCGATATCGAAGAAATCTTATTCCATTTATTATGTTGGCGTGTGAACCAGTTAAGAAAGTTAAGTCAATAAAGTGATTGCAAATCGCACAGACTCATTCTAAATTTNTATGTTGGCGTGTGAACCAGTTAAGAAAGTTAAGTCAATAAAGTGATTGCAAATCGCACAGACTCATTCTAAATTTTCTTGCGAGACTTACAAATGCGGCGATGAGGACGAATAAGAATAATTCATTCTTAAAAACCATGTTAGGAAATACAGGCGTTCACCGTCAAAGTGCAGTCGAAATTGCGTTGAGTGGCGCCAGCCTGCAGTTATAATCGAAATACGATAGCCGTCTTGGTTGCAGACGACACGGCAATGATGCATGATTTGGGAACATTCGTGACTGTGTTGTGGGAGGGCAGTACTAAAAACACGTATAGGTTGTTTGCGGTTAATTGAGCACTTTTTAAAATCTACCTTTGGAAAATGTCACTGCCCCCGCCTGCATATATATTGTAACGAGCACACTGACTGGCATGCGCCCAATAAAGTCGGCAACGAAGGAGCGAAAGTAGCTCCACGTCTTACCGTTTAATTAAAAGTGTTAGGTAAACATTCGTAAATACTTATTTTGTTTTCCGTTTTTTAAATACATTCAAACGTAGGAATAAAGAAATTTTTTAATTTACCGACGCACGAATTAAGTAATTAAAGACTATGTGATGGAACTGCTTGCATTTGATGCTACAAGTACAACGTTGGGCATATACTAATGTTAATAACAGTATCAAATTCTGCCCTCCGTGGTGCCTGCACTCCAATCATGTTCTCACATTCCCAATAAACTTTACCTTGCTCGAAAGAAAACCTCGTCACCTGCGCCATTTTCTCTACAATTGTAGCGCTGCCACTCGTGGCTGCAAACGGAACTGACTGGCTGAAGTTTGTCTCTCAAACGAGTGCACTTTTTTAGTTATTTCCATGGCAAAACATTTTCTGTTGACGCACGTGGTAGGTTGACAGTCATCTGCGAGTGTGTCTATGCAATCATTATCTGTGGCGGGCGGAGACAATGCTGTAGCCATGGAAATAGCTTTAAACAGGACTGCCTTCAGAACTGTTAGAAAAATGCACTCGTCTTGAGACAGATTATACACGCGCTCGCACACACCCATCGTTGTCCTTGTAGCGTAAAATGCACTCAGTCCCGTCAGATTATTTGGAGGGAACGGAAGCACCCTGAGGTAGAAGGGCTCACGATTGTTCGACGGTGTGTTACAGTGATACTGGATACAGTGGCACGGCAGCAGCTGGTATTTCAACTGGTTCCACACATACTCGATTGGGGACATGTCAGGGGAGCTGGTAGGCCANATACAGTGGCACGGCAGCAGCTGGTATTTCAACTGGTTCCACACATACTCGATTGGGGACATGTCAGGGGAGCTGGTAGGCCATGGAAGTGTTTGGGCATGATGGAGGCAGTCCCGAGCGACCCATGCCGTGTCCGGTGGGGCGTTATCCTGCTGGAAAATCGCATATGGAATACCGATCAGAAATGGTTGCAGATGCTGGACGTAAAATTTCATTCACCTTCTGCTGGGCCGTTAATGTTTCACCTGACACGAAGAGAGCGGATCGGCTATAGTAGGCTATGGCTCCCCAGACAATAATGCTGCGGTGGGGGAAGTGTGCAGTTCGATAGCGAGGTTGGGATTGTGGCATTTGCCAGGGGACCACCACGCCCAGGCGCGATGATCACCAGTCCCCATAACAAAGTGGCACTCTTCACTAAACATCACACATTAACAATCTGTAGCATTTCAATTTGCTCGGGCCTGGAACCACTGCAAACGGAGTCACCGCTGTTGCAGGGTTAATGTCACATCGATCCTCTCAACTGGTAATCGACCTTGTCCGTCCTGAGCCGGTCTTCTGTGTGTGAATCTCATCACATATCGACTGATCCCATCGGCATCCGGCATCGGACAGTAAGGTTCGAACGATCTACATGGTGGGTTATACGGCGATACGACCACGTCGTGGTTTTCAGCCCGATTATGAGTCCTCTCTCGAAGTCCGGACGTTGCATAAAGCAACGTCTACGGCTGTACACTTGCTTGGTATCGTCTCGTGTTTATCACATTAATGAGGCTTCGACTACACGCCAGTGCCTATAACCGCTTGTCGGTGCTTGCGGCGCCACTGCCAGATGTGTGGTCAAATACAAATTCACCAAAATGGGATCGCGTGTATTCCATCCTGTGCTTTCGCTATTTGCATCGCTCGTGGTTGTCGAATGANGTCAAATACAAATTCACCAAAATGGGATCGCGTGTATTCCATCCTGTGCTTTCGCTATTTGCATCGCTCGTGGTTGTCGAATGATTTCTTCGTGGTGAGCTATTTACATTATCCGGCAAAGTATATAAAAATATTTCTGTACTAATATCTATTAAGTCTTAGTCATTTTTGAGGGGATACAGTTCACTTATCAGAACACTGACTTACCTTTTTGTCACGAGGTGTCGATTTCGCCTATGCCTTAGCCTTACTGTGTGGTGAATCGAATCACTTTGGAAAGCTTCAATTTTTGACGGGTCATCTGTAAAAACAACATGTTATTAAGCCCAGTTATTGTGAACTCATCCTCACAAGTTATTAATATCATGCTTAGTTATATAAATATGTTTTCCTTAAAATACTGCTAATTATTGAAGTTATTTAAGGTCGTATATCATAAACTGAATAACTCATAAGAAGTTAAATCGCATAAACTGATAAAGTCTGTTGATACATAAATTATCATAGTTCATCAAGAAAAAAAATGTTTGGTAACGATGTTACTGAGTTACCTGAAAATAACAGTGCTATGGCAAATCAGCTATTATATCGACATGAATTTACAAGGAAAGTATTAAAAACCGACAAGACAAGCATAATCGTTTCAATCATTGGTACATAATAGAGACTAAGAAAGAAGATAGTTATAGAAAGAGGTGGAGAAATGTTTATAGTGACTTGTGGCACGTAGACTTTAACAATTGTCTTGTCAGAAGGCTATAAATGAACTGAAATTGGCCTATTATCTGACAAGTTCCTCAAGAATTTACTATACGGTCGATAAGCTTTTGTTATTGNTTATTGTGAACTCATCCTCACAAGTTATTAATATCATGCTTAGTTATATAAATATGTTTTCCTTAAAATACTGCTAATTATTGAAGTTATTTAAGGTCGTATATCATAAACTGAATAACTCATAAGAAGTTAAATCTCATAAACTGATAAAGTATGTTGATACATAAATTATCATAGTTCATCAAGAAAAAAAATGTTTGGTAACGATGTTACTGAGTTACCTGAAAATAACAGTGGTATGGCAAATCAGCTATTATATCGACATGAATTTACAAGGAAAGTATTAAAAATCGACAAGACAAGCATAATCGTGTCAATCATTGGTACATAATAGGGACTAAGAAAGAAGATAGTTCTAGAAAGAGGTGGAGAAATGTTTATAGTGACTTGTGGCACGTAGACTTTAACAATTGTCTTGTCAGAAGGTTATAAATGAACTGAAATTGGCCTATTATCTGACAATTTCCTCAAGAATTTACTATACGGTCGATAAGCTTTTGTTATTGATATAGTCCTATATGGTTCCCAAACATCACTATCACAAAATTTTTGCATATTTAAATACGTAATTATAGACTTCTAAATATTAGGCTGTGATATCTGCAACTTGCACGCTTACGCAGCGCGAGGTTGCCTATTGACAGGCGCTGCGTGACGCAATTTTGATACCCTCTAGCACCGAACGCCTGCATGTCCGGATATGAACTTTTTAATTGTATATTCTTACTTTCGTTCTTTTTACCAGACCGGGGACAAATTACTATAAAAATGCCGGAGGACCGACTTCCTTAATCAAAACATATAGAAAAAAGAAGAAATAATTGCACCATTTTAGTAAAAATGCCTATCTATTCCACCAAATGTAACTACTTTTAGCTCAAACATTTTATAGACAGCAGAGAATTGAAAAAACAGACCCACAGAATTACGTCTCCCATTTTAAGCCAATTTCTCTTGGTTTCTGATTTAAGGACTTCTCAGAACTGCTTTTGGTGTTGTCCTCTTCTCCAAAGGCAAGGTTTCTTTGTCATCCAATAAAACCATAGTCAAATCAAGGTTTTCAAAAGCACTATATTGTAGTTTATTCAATAAACATTAAATAAGGTAAGGATAACAGCTTGCCATTTGCGAATGTGTGACAAAAATACCAATATATAATAATGCAATCCTTGACCCCACTGTACTTCACGACAGGAACTTACTTTCCAATCAAAGTAGCCCGATGTGTCCACTGCATGCTACACGGTATTTTAATGAAGGAAAATATTTCGTTCTCTTTGGCCGTTACTAGGCGTCGTTGGGCAAGAGTNATGTGTCCACTGCATGCTACACGGTATTTTAATGAAGGAAAATATTTCGTTCTCTTTGGCCGTTACTAGGCGTCGTTAGGCAAGAGGNGGGCAAGAGTCCGTTCATTTTGTGTCACTAATTAAACTTTCACCAGCAGGGACACGCGGTGGCATGAAGTTCTAATACCTTATGCTTAAATGTGTTTGTTTGCAAATCATGCCTTTTGTTCTTCCTTATTATTTAGTTCTTATTTTTACATTTTACAGGTTTTTGCATTTTAACTTTTTTGTCTGTTTGTTATTTGGTAGCTACAAATAAGAAAATGTTTTTAAATTTAATATTGTAAATCCTGTTATTATTATGATTTATTATGCGTGAATTATTACAGATATGTATGTACCGTATTAGAACATAAAGATCCGAAGCTCTGCGGTCACATTTTAAATAACTAATTGCTTGAAAAATTTAAAACAGCAAAATAGTAAATGTTCCAAATTGGCGGTTGAGCCTAGCCTATAGTTCAAAATTTAGGGAACTCGTTACTTACAGAGGCGAAGACAGCGATAATACTAGAGATGATAATATATATGAAATGTACCCCCTATTGCGGGGGTAACACCGAATAGACGGGCTTTCGAACGAGACCCGTAAGTTTTCGTCATCAGCGAAGGTTGTCGTGGAAGTAAAAATAAGTTGGACAGGCGACGTAATGCAAGGGAGAGGGGACAGGAGCACACCGAGCCTACGGCCTAGGGCAACATCCGCCATATTCCCCACAAGCGGAGAACCAGGTGTGACCTGGCCGGGAATCGAAACGCAAATTCCCTTGGCGAGAGGTCGGTGCACTAGCCATGCGAGCGTCACGCTAGAGGCGACGAGCCAGTCAGAGTTGCAGTGGGGGTTGTGCGCGAGCCATCACTGGCCCGACCTCCCAGCAAGCCTTGTACAGCAACCTATAGTCCATTCACTCACGGTTACTTCCAACCTCTCTGAAGCCATGTGTAAGTTCCGCTTTCAAACTATTCCTCCATCTCCTGCAAACACCTTAACTGAGGCTAGAAAATTACATCAAGGGGATAACGCACCGCATTCGCAGGCACTCAGTTCAATAATCATTTTCATGAGAACCATTTCTTACTAGGTATTACCAACACAACTATTTTTTTTTCGTTTTTATTCATATTAATTATAAAAGAAACATAATTTACACTTAAATATAAGTGAAAGTTGAGTTTGACCAAAAATAAGATACCTTTCATCATAACAGAAGATTTCCCATGGAGCGATTTTTCAAAAGCTTGTTTAAAAACTGCAAAGAAACGGCGAATAGACTATGAATACCTGCGGCGAAGCGGGTGTTGGAGGTGGCGAGCGGAAGGCAGCTGGCGTCCACGCTGCTGTTCCACTGGCCGGCGGCGCAGGCGGCGACGAGGAGATGAGCGTGTGTGGCAGGCACAGTGAAGCCCTCGTCGCACTCATAGCGACAGACGCTGCCCTCTGGCAGCAGGTCGCCCGCCGCCTGGCCCGGCCCAGACTGGCAACTGAGGCGGCCGTGATCCGGGCTCATAAGCAGAGCGCAACTCGTCTCCTCTGAACACACACATCACCCTCGACCACACACTTCTCTACTGCAATTCTCATTACATTGTTCCCTGCGTACGATCATAACAAGGCTGTTCACGCTTAACTAAGCTATTTCGAAACAGCCTTTGAAAAAATGCCGTCAATTATTATTACATATTATTACACTATTTAATGCTTGTTATTAAACCANTCGAAACAGCCTTTGAAAAAATGCCGTCAATTATTATTACATATTATTACACTATTTAATGCTTGTTATTAAACCAGTTCATTAATTAAATTTTTATATAATTTTATTATTTAAATAAAATTATAATATTTAAATTTTTTTAATATTTTATTTTTAGGTTTGTTATTTATTCATTTGTATTACGTGTTTTATTTGTTTTTTAATTGCTTTCATTTATCTGTATAATTTATATTACTTTCTAATTCATTATTAAATATTTGTATAACATTAATAATTGTGTTTAAATTAATTAATACGAAGTAAATTTATTATTTACTTCTNTCGAAACAGCCTTTGAAAAAATGCCGTCAATTATTATTACATATTATTACACTATTTAATGCTTGTTATTAAACCACTTCATTAATTAAATTTTTATATAATTTTATTATTTAAATAAAATTATAATATTTAAATTTTTTTAATATTTTATTTTTAGGTTTGTTATTTATTCATTTGTATTAGGTGTTTTATATGTTTTTTAATTGCTTTCATTTATCTGTATAATTTATATTACTTTCTAATTAATTATTAAATATTTGTATAACATTAATAATTGTGTTTAAATTAATTAATACGAAGTAAATTTATTATTTACTTCTACAGTTGCATAAATTATTAACAATTAATTAATTAATTATATATTTAGTAATATCGTATATATCAATAAATTATTTATATCCTTTTTTTTATTTGTTAACAAATTGTTAATATTGATTACATTAATTACTTATTAATAATATTATATGTAAAACTTGACTAATTGCGAGTGTAATCTTCAAATGTATCGCTACTGAAATTACAATTTATAGTTTTATATAATTACTGTACTAATTTGCTAATTGATAAAATATTAATTTAGCCTAACAAGTCCTCAGCTTCACTTTCATGGCACGAAAATAAAGTGACCAGGCTCATAGCAATGCCAATTTCACAACTGGCAGAATGATACAAATGTGAGTAAAAGTATACCCTGAGCAGGGTTTTCAAAAATGCTCAATTTCAATTTAGCTAGAACTACCAGTAATTGTATTACTGAAGGAATGAGGCAGTATGCATTTTTTTCCATATATTTTTAGCTACACTACTAGTTCGACACAGAGTACCACTATACGGACTTCCGTTTGCTCGTGGTGCCTTCGTGTGGCTAGGCAAATAATGGGTTTCACACAAAGCAAATTCAGGGTGCGGCTGTGTTGGGGACACGGCTGTGGGTTTTATGTTAATACGTCCTCAATAATGGGTAATATTTTATTCAGGGTATGGGAATGAATTGATTGGTGATATTTGGGTGGCTCTTAATGCCGTGCTCTTGAGAGCCGATGAGAGAGAAGCGAGGTGAATATAGAGAAATGCAATGGAGATCCCCGAGAAAATCCGCCGACCAGCGGCATCAACCAGCACGATTCCCACGTGCGGAATTCCGGGAGCGACCCCGCCGGGAATGGAACCCGGGTCGACTTGGTGGGGCAGAGGGGCAGGTAGCCTGACTTGAAAGTAAACAAAGTGACATTTCGCTTATGTTTTTAAATCAACAGACCTTTATCAGATCTTTCGCTTGGCGTGAAGTCCAGTGCGCTAGCACATCGGAGTCACGAGATGTATTGGCCGGAAAGTTTCGCCCACTCACAAAAATCTGCCTAAAGCTGCGGGCCCCCAACCACGCCTCGCGCATGTGCGGCACTAACCCAAGGTCATGCTAGCATTGTAGTATTTTACCTGATCGAACGAGACCACGTTTATTTCTATTTGTTACTTGTCACGAAGTTACAATGTCGGATTAGATATCCTTCCAAACGTCAGATCGCGTTTCCATCCTGGTGCCCCATGTGTCGGTCCGATTTTGATGACGTATTCACGTCAAAACTTAAGCATTAGCCAGTATAGCGTATAATGTATTCATCGCCTTAGGAGTGGCAACTTCCTACTGCTTACATTTCAAAGTTAAATTATCATCTAGAATAGTCAATAAAAACAGGTTAAGCCAATCACAGAGGGCACACATTTGAAATGCACACATATTTCAATTTTTATTTCAGATAATAGAAAATTCGTGATTTAGTCTTGTCGGCCATATGATAAAAACAGTATTGTTGACTGCAAAACCATTATGTACTAAATAAAAACCTGCTTCTATTTTTATTTCAAATAAAACACTGTAAAATCCTTTTTTATATGTCGAACTTAAGCATTACTATCGTTACTGTGTCAATCAAATGTACGGAACCTACGTTTTACTGCTTAGTTTTTTTCACTGTGCAAACCCCTTAACTTACACTGCTCATCCCTCCCCTAGGCACACCCTCCTGGCATAAAACCATTTTCACCGTCACTGGCATGCAGACTCCTAGTTAAGTTGGCAGTGGATAATGTAGCGTTGTTCTATGGCTTGAGGTTTTATTACGAGTTTATGTTTAATATTATGGCAGTCAAAATTGGTGTTTTTTAAACATAAACGAGTACGAATTGGCATACCAATAACGCATTAACATTCTTATCAGTTTCACATTTTCACTTGACTGAAGCACAAATGAGTAGAGTTATAGGCCCATGGCGAAGGTTTATTCTACTCAGGTTGGGAATCTCAATGCTAATAGTTTGGAAACTATAACATTTTTTGGCCCCAGATAGCACTGATGCTGCATGTATACTGTTTTTTCTTCGTTTTGCATGTAATCAAATGTGTAATTACAAAATTCATAAAATATTTTTTTTTGAAATTGTATGATTTGTTTTATTTTAATCTTTATAAATAATTAGCTTTGTACTTCGCACTAGAGTGGGAAATTACCGAATGATGTCCTCATAGTGTTTAATATTCGGTCAAAAAACTGTATTGAACAAAACGTTGTGTAACACAGTTACTTTAATAAAATGTGACAACAGAATCGAAACAGTCCTTTTGATGACAGCTATATTTATTTCGCTCTTAAATTCGTAGCTTTTCCACAAAATAAGTGTGTTTACGAAAGCTCAATGCCAAACACTACTGTATTTTTAAGCTTACTCTTGTAAATAGCATTGCAGCGTGTGAATAATAGTTAGGAAATAAAGTTAACACTTAATATTTTGGAACAGCCAAGTACATATCACAATTCGAGCAAAACACGAACTTTTACTCACAAATACATTAAATTTATACATTTACCGCCAGTTCAAAAGTAACCTCGTTGAAACACCAGCGCACATTGAAGCGGAAATTTTTTTTACATTAAACTCTCCCAAAGGAACCTCGTTTTCTTCTTGACCTAAGTTGAATAAAATTTACTCAAAAANAATTATTAAATATTTGTATAACATTAATAATTGTGTTTAAATTAATTAATACGAAGTAAATTTATTATTTACTTCTACAGTTGCATAATATATTAACAATTAATTAATTAATTATATATTTAGTAATATCGTATATATCAATAAATTATTTATATCCTTTTTTTTATTTGTTAACAAATTGTTAATATTGATTACATTAATTACTTATTAATAATATTATATGTAAAACTTGACTAATTGCGAGTGTAATCTTCAAATGTATCGCTACTGAAATTACAATTTATAGTTTTATATAATTACTGTACTAATTTGCTAATTGATAAAATATTAATTTAGCCTAACAAGTCCTCAGCTTCACTTTCATGGCACGAAAATAAAGTGACCAGGCTCATAGCAATGCCAATTTCACAACTGGCAGAATGATACAAATGTGAGTAAAAGTATACCCTGAGCAGGGTTTTCAAAAATGCTCAATTTCAATTTAACTAGAACTACCAGTAATTGTATTACTGAAGGAATGAGGCAGTATGCATTTTTTTCCATATATTTTTAGCTACACTACTAGTTCGACACAGAGTACCACTATACGGACTTCCGTTTGCTCNTGCATTTTTTTCCATATATTTTTAGCTACACTACTAGTTCGACACAGAGTACCACTATACGGACTTCCGTTTGCTCATGGTGCCTTCGTGTGGCTAGGCAAATAATGGGTTTCACACAAAGCAAATTCAGGGTGCGGCTGTGTTGGGGACACGGCTGTGGGTTTTATGTGAATACGTCCTCAATAATGGGTAATATTTTATTCAGGGTATGGGAATGAATTGACTGGAGAGATTTGGGTGACTCTTAATACCGTGCTGTTGAGAACCGATGAGAGAGAAGCGAGGTGAATATAAAGAAATGCAATGGAGCTCCCCGAGAAAACCCGCTGACCAGTGGCATCGACCGGCACGATTCCCGCGTGCGGAATTCCGGGAGCGACCCCGCCGGGAATGGAACCCGGGTCGCCTTGGTGGGGCAGAGGGCCAGGTAGCCTGACTTGAAAGTAAACAAAGTGACATTTCGCTTATGTGTTTTAAATCAACAGACCTATATCAGATCTTTCACTTGGCGTGAAGTCCAGTGCGCTAGCACATCGGAGTCACGAGATGTATTGGCCGGAAAGTTTCGCCCACTCACAAAAATCTGCCTAAAGCTGCGGGCCCCCAACCACGCCTCGCGCATGTGCGGCACTAACCCAAGGTCATGCTAGCATTGTAGTATTTTACCTGATCGAACGAGACCACGTTTATTTATATTTGTTACTTGTCACGAAGTTACAATGTCGGATTAGATATCCCTCCAAACGTCAGATCGCGTTTCCATCCTGGTGCCCCATGTGTCTGTCCGATTTTGATGACGTATTCACGTCAAAACTTAAGCATTAGCCAGTATAGCGTATAATGTATTCATCGCCTTAGGAGTGGCAACTTCCTACTGCTTACACTTCAAAGTTAAATTATCATCTAGAATAGTCAATAAAAACAGGTTAAGCCAATCACAGAGGGCACACATTTGAAATGCACACATATTTCAATTTTTATTTCAGATAATAGAAAATTCGTGATTTAGTCTTGTCGGCCATATGATAAAAACAGTATTGTTGACTGCAAAAACATGATGTACTAAATAAAAACCTGCTTCTATTTTTATTTCAAATAAAACACTGTAAAATCCTTTTTTATATGTCGAACTTAAGCATTACTATCGTTACTGTGTCAATCAAATGTACGGAACCTACGTTTTACTGCTTAGTTTTTTTCACTGTGCAAACCCCTTAACTTACACTGCTCATCCCTCCCCTAGGCACACCCTCCTGGCATAAAACCATTTTCACCGTCACTGGCATGCAGACTCCTAGTTAAGTTGGCAGTGGATAATGTAGCGTTGTTCTATGGCTTGAGGTTTTATTACGAGTTTATGTTTAATATTATGGCAGTCAAAATTGGTGTTTTTTAAACATAAACGAGTACGAATTGGCATACCAATAACGCATTAACATTCTTATCAGTTTCACATTTTCACTTGACTGAAGCACAAATGAGTAGAGTTATAGGCCCATGGCGAAGGTTTATTCTACTCAGGTTGGGAATCTCAATGCTAATAGTTTGGAAACTATAACATTTTTTGGCCCCAGATAGCACTGATGCTGCATGTATACTGTTTTTTCTTCGTTTTGCATGTAATCAAATGTGTAATTACAAAATTCATAAAATATTTTTTTTTGAAATTGTATGATTTTTTTTATTTTAATCTTTATAAATAATTAGCTTCGTTCTTCGCACTAGAGTGGGAAATTACCGAATTATGTTCTCATAGTGTTTAATATTCGGTCAAAAAACTGTATTGAACAAAACGTTGTGTTACACAGTTACTTTAATAAAATGTGACAACAGAATCGAAACAGTCCTTTTGATGACAGCTATATTTATTTCGCTCTTAAATTCGTAGCTTTTCCACAAAATAAGTGTGTTTACGAAAGCTCAATGCCAAACACTACTGTATTTTTAAGCTTACTCTTGTAAATAGCATTGCAGCGTGTGAATAATAGTTAGGAAATAAAGTTAACACTTAATATTTTGGAACAGCCAAGTACATATCACAATTCGAGAAAAACACGAACTTTTACTTACAAATACATTAAATTTATACATTTACCGCCAGTTCAAAAGTAACCTCGTTGAAACACCAGCGCACATTGAAGCGGAATTTTTTTTTACATTAAACTCTCCCAAAGGAACCTCGTTTTCTTCTTGACCTAAGTTGAATAAAATTTACTCAAAAANTTTTTTTTTACATTAAACTCTCCCAAAGGAACCTCGTTTTCTTCTTGACCTAAGTTGAATAAAATTTACTCAAAAAAATGTAAGTGTTACATATGGTGGAGGGATAAAAAAATGAGGAGAAAGGCATTTCTTAAGCAGGGCTTTCAAAAGTGCTCAGGTAACAGTGAAAATCCTATAAAGACTGTTCACGGTAAACTGAGAACTTTGGAAATCCTGTCTAAGATATACTTTCATGCACATTACATATTCTTCCACCATATGTAAAATTTAACATTGCCATTAGCCTTATCACTTTATTGATGGGACGGTCAAGTGAGATTTAAAGTTATTAGGAAAGTAAATATTGCAAATTTGCTGATCAGAACACTTAATAAAAAAGAAGTGAAATACATATGTTCATTGTATACAAATGTTAACCTTATACTTTTAATTCAACGGTACGACATGGAACTACTTTCCCTCCATCGTTACCAACTTTACTGGGCTCATGCTAGTCAGTGTGCCCGTTAAAATACATGCAGGTATGGCAGTAATATTTTTCAAAAGGAGCTTTCGAAGGCGCTCAGTGAACCTCGAACAGCATGCCTTCATGTGACAGCATGCATGAGACCTTCTGCGAGCAAACTTGCTGGCATATTTACCTTTGCAGATGGGAAGTGGAGCGGTCCAGTGGAGATCTCCGCCGCACTCGGTGGCGTCGCCGCCAAAAAGTTGGTAGCCCTGGCGGCAGGACAGGCGGCAGCGGGAACCCCACACATTTCCCCGGGAACAGCTCGCCTCCAGGAAACTGGGCAGCATCAGCGGAGGGCACTTCCTCACTGCGCAATCAACGCACGTGTCAGCTGTGTCTTTAACTCAAGTCTACGGATTATCGCAAGCCAGTATTAAACAAGAAGTTACCGATANACGCACGTGTCAGCTGTGTCTTTAACTCAAGTCTACGGATTATCGCAAGCCAGTATTAAACAAGAAGTTACCGATATCAAGAAATGAGCCTACTTTTCTATACGGCGGCGTTCCAAAATACTACTCCGATATTAGAATAAAGTGACGCAGAGTAAAAGCTGAGCAAAGATAGACTAAAAGTNTGGCGTTCCAAAATACTACTCCGATATTAGAATAAAGTGACGCAGAGTAAAAGCTGAGCAAAGATAGACTAAAAGTAGTTTTGTAACGAGCTTAATGTAAGGAGTATGGTGTGTTTTCTAACATGTACCGTATTAAGCAACCAATGTAGGTATGTATATATGTAATTATGTGTGTGTATGTGTACAGATGGGTGGGTGTCACTTTTCAGAACTAGTTTTCTTCTTTAAATATAATTATATGCACGATAATCTACAGTTATATACCCTAATCATATACATAATTTCAAAACATGCAGCACTAATATAATTTAGGGCTAACTCCAAATAAACAATAATACTTTTATNATCATATACATAATTTCAAAACATGCAGCACTAATATAATTTAGGGCTAACTCCAAATAAACAATAATACTTTTATATCCTGTCATTTTTATTTACCCATCTGTGCCTGTAACTAGAACGTACACGTGTTCTTTTAGTTCGCTTAATTCAATGAAACCTCCCGCCATTTATCGATTTGCCATTCGTCACTCGCCGAAATAATGAGCGTAAAACTTTTTATTTTTACTCTGGCAAGAACAAGATGTTCGGAGTAATTACTCTGCAGTTTTGGGACACGGCCAAGAGCGAGTAAATTATTTACTCAGAATTTTTTGAGACAGCCAAAGATGAAAATTTTTTTTTTCACAGAGTGCAGTTTTGGAACGCCACCTAGGAGTGCAAATAGTTTTTAAAGAAGTTCTTAAAATNATCATATACATAATTTCAAAACATGCAGCACTAATATAATTTAGGGCTAACTCCAAATAAACAATAATACTTTTATCTCCTGTCATTTTTATTTACCCATCTGTGTCTGTAACTAGAACGTACACGTGTTCTTTCAGTTCGCTTAATTCAATGAAACCTCCCGCCATTTATCGATTTTNTTCTTTCAGTTCGCTTAATTCAATGAAACCTCCCGCCATTTATCGATTTTCCATTCGTCACTCGCCGAAATAATGAGCGCAAAACTTTTTATTTTTACTCTGGCAAGAACAAGATGTTCGGAGTAATTACTCTGCAGTTTTGGGACACGGCCAAGAGCGAGTAAATTATTTACTCAGAGTTTTTTGAGACAGCCAAAGATGAAATATTTTTTTTTTCACAGAGTGCAGTTTTGGAACGCCACCTAGGAGTGCAAATAGTTTTTAAAGAAGTTCTTAAAATCTTAGTCGGCAGGCACATGGCTCGGCGTCTCGTTGACAGCCATATCTTTAGGGATGGAACCAGAAACATATTCAACAGTAGTGAGACCATTACAAACGCACACGTGCCTAAATCGGGACTATAGCCCAGAAAACCTCAATCAACTGCATTATGAAGGTAGGCTTCAGAGCATCAACTCTGTGTGTATTTAGTGTAATGTTTTGAATGATGGTGTTTACTAACCTGAATATTTACAGGGCAGTAATTTGATAATAAGCTCCTGGATAACCTAAAACACGCAAATTTACATGGCCTACCGTAGCACTACTTGTGTGAAGAATTTGGTGGGAATTAGTTGATTGGTTCCGGAAATATGGCAAAATGGTAAATTTTTCACTTGGCACTATTTTACAAAAAAACTGGCAAAATAGGATAACTATTTACATAATTGATTATTTTAATGAATACTATTAGCGACCAAAATTGGTTGAACTTTTTGAATTTTTTAATAGCTGTGACAATCTAATCTAATGTATTTATATTATCGCCATTTAAAAATAAAGGTATATCGCACCTTAAACATTTCAGTTTACATGACCCACTGTAGCATAACTTGTGTGTATAAAATTTGGTGTTAATCGGTTAGATGGTCATTGGTATATGGCATAAAACCTTCATTATTTCCGTCGGACGATCTTTATAAATGGATGACAAAAAGGTTATGTATTAGCACTTTCGATGGTTGTCATAGATAATGCCAGTATGAAAAGTTAATTTATAATCGGTTACCTAGTTTCGTAGATATAGCATCCTCAGCTAAAATATTTATAACGTCATCAGTCTGAATCTAAGTGTCTGGTCTACTTAAAACATATTAATTGATATGGCCTACCACAGTACAACTTCTGCGCCAAATTATGTAAGAATCGGCTTATTGTTCCTGGATGTAAGGAAAAAACTTTATTTTTTCATGTGGGGATATCTTACAAAATGGCGGAGAGATGAGCTTCTATATAGATACATTTGATTTCTGTAATAGACAATGCCAACATAAAAAGTTATGTTAAAATTTGTTTCCTAGTTTCGTAGATATAGATAGCATACTAAGCTAAAGTGTTTATACGACCAATATTTTGAAAAGAAGTGCATGAACCACGTAAAATATATACATTTACATGACTTGTCATAATACTACTTGTTTGCCAAATTTGATAGAAGTCTGTTGTAGTTTTTCCCAGATATATGGCGTAAAAATATTTTTTTTCTTTTGATCATATTTTACAAAATGGAGGACAAAAGAGATATTTGTAGACACATATGGCAGTTGTAATGTATAGGGCCAGCATACAAAGCTAAGATGGATTTGATGACATTGTTTCGACGATACAGCCTACAAAGCTGAAAGGGCTTTATGTCCGTTATTTTGAACATAAGTGTCTGGAATGCATTATTAATTTTAAACATGTAAGTAAGTTAATACTAGATAAATATTTTACACTATTACAAAAGGTATGCACTCTTCTTTCATATGCAACATAGATAGTATTTTCTAACTAACTGGTAGTACGTCTACTACATTTTAATAAATTCTTGGTCTTGAGCGCCGGTGAAGGTGAAGTGGGTTGAAGATGGAGTAGCGGCGGAATGCAAAGGCGGGCAAAACGGGAGTGCCTGGAGAAATCCCTCCGGCCAAAGGCAACATCCGCTACGTTAGTATCCGGATGACTACGCCGGGAATCGAACCCAGTTCACCTTGGTGGTAGGCAGGTAGTCTGATTACTACACCACCACGGAACCATAGGAAATGTGGGAAAGCTAAGAAACAATCTTAGGAAGTATATTTAAAATAATTAAAAGAAATAATTCGCAAGTTTAATTGAATAATTTGCAGCTCTTTTGAAGTCATATACAGTATTTGTAGTATCAGTGTGGTTGAAGTAAATATTTGAAATGATTGTGTAAAAAAACACAATAATCTCGAAGGAAATGAGTACAGTGGTACTATTCAGGACTGTTTATGGCTAGTATTTATAAAATTACTCCAGTTGGCATAATCTTAAACGAACAGGCTAGATGCAAGATAAACACGTCCCAGAGTATTTTACACTATTATTTCGTTTCTACTTATTTCGATAGTTAATTCATAAGCTCTGTTAAAGCAATATAATCAAAATCTATATTACACTGAAGAGCCAAAAACAAATGGTATAGGCGTGCATATGCAAATAACAGAGTCATGGAACCATTCAGAGTAACGCGATGCGGTCGGCAGCTAGATCAGTTACTGCTGCTACAATGGCAGGTTATCAAGATTTAAGTGAGTTTGAACGTAGTGTTATAGTCGGCGCACGAGAGATGGGACATAGCATCTCCGAGGTGGATGTTCGCATACGACCATTTCACGAGTGTATCGTGAATATCGGGAATCCGGTAAAACATTACATCTTCAACATAGCTGCCGCCCGAAAAAGATCGTGAAAGAACGGGATAAACGATAACTGACGAGAATCATTAAACGTGACAGATGTGCAACCCTTTCTCAAATTGGGGCATATTGGATTTGTGGACTGCCCTGCAGGATTAGTGGTGTGAATTGTCTCCTGCATACCTTCAGACATTAGTTTAGTCCATTCCACGTCGTCTTGCGGCACTTTTGCGTTCTGGGGGGAGGGGGGCTACACGATATTAGGCAGGTGTACCAGTTTTTTTGGCTCTTCAGTGTACATATGAAGAAACTTCCATTCTGACCAAAACAGTTAACGAATTAGGTCAGAGTTCCCTGTTCCCTACATAAAAATAGTCCCATGTACACATGGATTGACGATTAGCTACTGTCTTAAATAATAACAGCTTCATACCATTTACTATGTTGCATAATATTCCTGTTATTCTTCATTTGGAAGTTCTTTATCGTCCTAGCCTTCCCCGAGAAATATCAAATTAGATGCGATAAAATTATTGAATTTCCACACATGTATTAGTGATGTTAAGCCTAGCAGCAGATAGATTCTTCCAAATTCTCTGTCTCTGATTTTACATGATCCTTTTGAATAATGTGGCGAAACTCGTAGATTAGTAGAGAGGACAAAAAAAAAAAGATTTGCGAGCCCGTGTATGAAAATGCAAGCGTCCACCGACAGAATGCAGTTGAATATTCACCCCACAGAGCTCGTTAACCGACAACCATCGACGTCTGGATTGCAATTATTGCAGGTGGCACAGCACAGTAGTAATGCACCACTTGTAAGCATTTGTGGCTGTATTGTCAGAGGACAGTATTTAAAAAGTGTCCAGTAATCAAACGGTAACCACAGTATAAGGCCGCAGACATGTAAGGAATTTTTTATTTTCAGCGCATTCAAGTGTAAAGGCAAGTGCTCGAGCCTACAAGATATGCAACCGTAACGACTTTCGTATGCCAATGGTTGCCTATCGACAGGCTGTGCCGACGAATTTTCAACGAATGGTAACTGTGATTGCTATATTATATTATTGGGATCATTAAGGGAATGTTTTAATTTTCGTCCGCATTATAGTGTATTTTATATTCTTCTTCCACGCAATATACTCATTATGGGCATGCATTAGGCCAATATAATCTTGCTTTTCCCCAAGAAATTTACTTTTGTGTCCAACATGGGCTTACAAGTCATACCGAGGCGTACAATTGGCGTACTTTATCTACGAGGTTTGACATTCTTGTCTCAGCGGATCGCAGCAAGGTCAGTTAATTAAGAACATTTCTTATTATGTTGCATCGAACAAATATTCTGTTCTGAACCTGATCTTCAATCGGTATCTCTGGTTTACACGCTACGGTTCGTGAGCAACTTTCGGAACGCCTGATGATACTGCCAGTATATAAGTTAAAGTTCATCCACAAATCGTCATGTAAACATAATTTGTTGGTCACTGTTTGCCTACCGTGTTGGAATCCAAAACAGAACCTACTTCCCGTAGCGTACATCGGGACTACGGGCACCTTAAGAAACCAAGTGAGAAACCGTGCGCATCTTTCCAGCTCCGGTTTGAAGACCACGACAAAATGGCACAAAGCCCTAGAAACAACTCGAGATAATCTGCCCATCTATATGGCGCATGACGTGGCTAGCTGAGTCAATCACACAGCTCGCTCTGGATAGTCACGACGCCAGTCAGCGACGGACTGCGGCCACATCGTGACAGCTAAGCCATGTCACGTCCAGGGACTTGACCTTCCTGTACTGGGTTGCACGTCACTCTTTAAATGCTGCTAAATTGAATCCATCACGGAGAAGCAAAATGATTTCGTATCTTAGAAATGGTCATCGAAAAATACCACCAAGTTTAACGTTGGTTCTCCGGGCAACAACTTATCCATTTTAGCCACTCTACACAACCACCTCATTCCAACATCTTCACTTTCGGAAGTGTTGCCTTGCTCGGAGGTACTCTTTTCCAACGCGATTTTCACGTTCGTAGGAAGACTGAAATAGTTAACAAACTATATATTACTAAAGTAAATTACAAAAATACCGGGGCCGAGGTGGTTTAGTTGTTAAACTACTTACCTTCCACCTAGGTCGATTCCCGGCGAGGTCACTCTTGGATTTTCGCATGTGGGAACAGGGTTGGACGTTTCCGCTGGTCGGCGGGTTTTCTCGGGGATCTCTCAATTCCTCCACCCTTGCATTCCGGCGCTGCTCCATTTTCACCTCGCTTCACCCTCATCGGCTCTCAAGACCTCAATCTTAAGACCCACCCAAATCTCTCCACTCCACAAAAATACCAAGACTGAGTTACCTCAACACGTCTTTTTTTTAAATAGAAGTATGTGCTTAACACCGAAATTATAATCAGACCCATTCCGTAAAAACTTAACAACTAAATTCGCAGGATTTTACAGGCTATCAGGTCACGTACCAAAAAAAATCTTGCAGGTCAGCGTCTTTTGTGAATTTTACTTAGTGAATTTCACCGCTGGCGCGATTTTTTTATTCTGCCCATGGCTTTGATATTGCCCACAAATTGTTGGCAGAAATGTCAACACCACATGTCCAAACAGTGATGTGGCGATATTTTGCTTTTGTTTTCCCAACAGATACGTAATTTTATTTTAAAAAGTTATAAAGCACTAATTATAGTAAAATTAATAAATCCACAGTCTGCAAACCATTACTTAAAGCCATTTGGTTTTAATATTTTAGTGCATTAAAATGTATCGGTGCTGAAACACAAAAAATGTTTTGTGCACATGTTGACATGTATATCGTTCCCCTTTTGCATTTCACAGAATATCCTATAAGGAGATGAAAATAATATATTTACTGCCACATGCAAATAACCGAATCAGACTGAGAGAGAAAAATACTAATGTTTATGGGAATTATAAGCGTACAAATTAAGATATCATTACTGAGAACAAAAAGGAAGGGAGGTTAATAATTCTTCTACATTAATGTCGTTGCTGCACATATGTGGATTAAAGGCTCTGACGACTTGACTATTAGTAAGACAGTTTCATGCTACACTTACACTGTATAGCTAGTTTGCCGTTACTCACAAGATGTTTACGAATAGTAGAGCACTTATGAAACACTGCTTAAATTTGATTTTCTTCAAATTAGTTACATCCTGCCAGATGTGAAATAAATATTTTAGTGGGCCAGATCACTTTATTCATGTGTCAATCAAGCGAAAAATGTATAAATATAATATTCAGAATGTTCAGAAATTAAACGCCCAAACTGTGGGAGGCGATTCCCTATGAAAAATAAAGTTGAAAATATACAGTACACCATATACCTAAACATAATATTAAAGGAGATATGAGTCTGTTAAAATTGGGGTTTGAAAACGTATTTTAGCTTAATGCCTTGTACGTTCTGCCAGCAGTAGGGATGGCGACGATTTACCCACAGTACGTCCCACACAGTTGAATGGGACACGCCCATTTGGCGCGCTATGGAGCGTGTACTAGTGGAGGGAATGTCGTTGATGTGCTGACGTATCACTTCCTCAAGCCGAACAGTGCGCACAGACCGAGGACGGCCAGCATTACGCATGTGTCTTTGCAACATGAGAAGAATAAGTCGCATTTTTTCTGCGGCCTTTGTAGCGGTGTACAAGGTGTTCGGCAAAAATACGATTTCAAAATACAATTTTCATAATGCTGTGAGCACAACTATTATCCAACCATACTGATCGAGAAATTAGAAATAAAGGAAAGGCAGATCTTAAGGAAAATCCTAGGTGCAATCAAAGAAAATGGTGAATTCAGAAGACGACACAATCATGAACTCTACACACATGTAGAAAAGATCAAAGACACCATTCATAGGAGGAGAATGGTTTTCTATAGCCAAATTGTCCGTATGAATCCTACAAGGCTGAGCAATAGGATCTTTAATTACTTTTTCAACAAAAAAACCAAGGAGGCGTGGCTCACCGAGGTAGAGAAAGACTTGCAAGAAGTGGGGCTAACACAGGAGAATATCCAGAAACGTATTCCGCTCAAGAAGAAACTCCAAGAGCACCGTGGTTTCCAAGAAAAGCAGAAACTAAAAACTGGCAAAACATGGACTCAAGCGAGGAAGGAACAGCATAGGATACGAATGCGGGAATACTGGGTGAAAGTTAAAGCCCAGGCGCCAGGGAAAGGAAAAGGACAGTTGAAATAGCGTGGTCAGTAGATGACCGATAAAAAAAAACATACTATCAGATATTTCAATCATCACACAATATTCACTGCCATAACATAACCTATGTCAAGAAACAAACCAAGTCATTATTCCAACCAAATATTCCGATAAAATATTCTATCACGTCAAACCTCAACTACATGAACCAATAAAGACATTAGTCGTTATCCACAGTCCATGTCATTAGAAGAGAACCTGCAATACAAAAAATGTCATATCAATAGGTCATATCAATACGTCGTACCAACCATACCACCAAACCAGCAATACCCAAAGGTCATAATTGTCAAAACATTCCAACCATCCATTCCAACTAAAATATTCGAAACAAATACTTGACAACAATACCAACCTGTCATACTTGTCACATAGACAGATCATACTATCTATCACTCCATACAGAATATCTTCACTGACGAACCAACAATACCGAAAAGTCGTATCAATAAGTCAAGCCATCAGACCAACAGATCAAATGTTCCATCCAAAAAACTCCAACCATCAATACTCGCAGACCATATCACACCACACAACCTATTTGGAAAGACCATGCCATCAATTTTCAAAGTGCTTACCACCGGAAAATACCAGCAAACCAGCCATTCATATAGTCAAGCCCTATCAACCATCGAACCAAAATATTATATTACAACCAATCATTCCTACCAACAATACTGGCAGGCCATACTGTCAGAATATACAGATTATCCATTCGTACGAAAATATTCAAAACAAATACTTATTAACCATACCAGTTGCACAGACAGATCATACAAAGAAGACACAACCATGACGTGATACCATTACTATCATTAAAAACTGGAAACATACCACCCTCCTTACCTACCCAAAATCATTCCAATCATACCATCCAGATGATATAACACTACCTTTGCATGTCTTGTAATAAATGTTTTAATTATTACTTATAATAAATTGCGTGCAATGTCCATAACATCGTTGCAGTTCGAAGGTCAGTCCTTTTGAACATTGGTTTTTTACACAACATCAGTAATTATTAAAACACTTATCATAAAATTGACGTTGTTTTTCTTCATATAAAGATATGATCATTGATGGAGCTATGTGTATAAACATATTGCCGCGTCGCTAAAATTTAACTTCTGAAGTTGTGCCTGTTCTCTGTTTTAAATTTTTCTTTGGCGCGACTATGAGGCCGCGAGACCCAGGTGTTTTGCAATAGAAGGTC
>NQII01009496.1:51024-68985 GCA_002778355.1 Clitarchus hookeri | reverse complement strand
GTCCTGACATTGTGTTACATAATCGACATACATATCATGATCGTATGAGCCTTGAAAAGATGAGTCCGGTGATATTTAACACTCTTTACCCACACCTTTATGATAATGTAATTATAAAAATATATTAAAGTTGAAATACACTAAATTTTATTTTAATAATTTTATTTTATCGGCTCCTCAAATTCCTTATTGGTGCAGNATTTTATTTTATCGGCTCCTCAAATTCCTTATTGGTGCAGATGTAAGCGAAACCACAGTCACAACGACTAATACGTCAGCCACATTGAGGAGCAAGCACTTACTTCACAAATTTGAGGAAAAACGGGGAAATTTCAAGGAAAATTGTAGGAATTTTTATTATTTTTGAAAGGGAAAGGCAAATGTTGAGGGGAAAACGGGAAATTGTAAGTTAGAGGAGGATCTGCACATTCGCAGCTCCCAGTTCCCTGCCTTGGAAGGAACATTTCCTATCTACTCTTGTAGTAAGACATATAGGAATACTACGAGTGAGGGTTACGTTGGCTTGTCCCGGGTAGCAGTCTTAAAAACAACTTTAATTAAACGTCACAATTATAAAGCAGTGCATGTATTCAAGTGATCAGCTATTTGCCTGCGCGGAGAGCAGACGTCATAATCAGGTGCGATCACTCCAGGCTTGTATATAGAAGTGTCTAAAAACGACGCTGCCAGCCACCCACGTGCACTTTAGGAACACAGCACAGAGACGCTCATTGTGATGCCCACGTGATCAGCTAATTGTCTGCGCGGAGAGCAGACGTCATAATCAGATGCGCACTGACGTGGGCATCACAATGAGCGTCTCTGTGCTGTGTTCCTAAAGTACACGTGGGTGGCTGGCAGCGTCGTGTTTAGACACTTCTATATACAAGCCTGGAGTGATGCTCGCTGGAGAAGCTGTGTGCAGCTTTCAAAGTGTGGACACTGGAAGTAAAATTATATTTACACTTGGTGTTATGAGTGACTGACATTCCACTAGGGAATAAGTTGCGGTTATATCGAATGACATCGTTAAATACGGATCTCAGAATTAATGTAGTTTTTACACTTAACCTAATATTGCAAAAACTTATTACAAAGGAGGCATGCCTACCTCATTCATAGCGGTTCCTTGAGGACACATTTCCACAATTTAATATCACGGTTTACTTATAATAACTTATAATTGAATACTCTTTCTCAGGCAACATGGCACAAAATAAAATATAAATTATAAACAAAGAAAATAAAACAAGCTAGTAATAACAAAAATGTAGAGTGAAGTGATTTATTAGGTTTATTTTATTTAACTCAGTAATTTCTCAAACCAAATTACATTTCAGCCGTCCAGTATATTCAAAAACACAACAGGTATGGTAGTGTTTGTTTGTTTTCACACAACTAGAGTGCGCTGCCACAGAATACAGAGAAGGGTAATTAATTATTGGTTTTCGCGATAAAAGTTGACAATCGTGCTGTTAAGGCAACCAGTTTTCAACTTGACAAACCAACGGAATACACGAAGCGAGCTTACAAGACACATTATGTTCAACATGAGCGGAAAAATATGTTGTATCGTGTTTATCCTGTATGCAGATATGATGTATTCTCTTCCAGTTTACAGGTAAGATAGAAGATTGAGTTTTAAAATTCGAATAAATCTGGTAATCTGACACATAGCGTTATGTAAACTGGAGTTATATGTTTTACTTATCGACATTTTTTGTTGTCACAAAAAAGTGGGTTTCAGCTGGCTGGGTTGATAGTATGGCATTCAAAGATGTGATGATTATATTCCCAGCTAACTTAATTTGGATTGTGCAGAAGGCTTCGAATTAGAATGTTGGATGTTCATTTATTTATTATTTACGATATTTTATACAAATGGTTTTTACAATATCATAATAACCTTATGACCGTGGCTCCAGGTGGGGATCATGAAAATACAGATATTACTAAACCAGGCGGGATCGACAGTTGTGAGTTTAGTCATTTGTAACAATAATCATAGATTTAACTACCAGCTATAATTGCCACAACCACTAATAGATACAATGACGCAAGAGTATCTCAACAATTTCAGCGCTTAACCACTGACGAAAAGTTGGGTTCCAGTTATTTCACATATTATTCGCCCCACCATCATAGCGTTGTCTGTTTTCAATATCGACTTTCTATCTGTGTTATGAGCATGTGTGTTATATTGTGTAGATATGGTTGTGTTCATACCACTGTAAATATAGGGTTGCACTTCAAATAATTTTCACCAATTTCGGTACAATTACGTTATCTAATAAAAACACCTGACTTGCACCATTTTCTGTAGGCTGCGATTTTATTTTAAACCCAAGTTTCCTTCCAAATTATTGCCTGACTTTTGTATCGAAGACACATTCAAATGCATTGGATTCGAATAAGTAATTAAACTCCCCACATTTCTCGAATTTGATACGTTGTTTTATTATAATGCCAATTTGTAAATTTCATTTAATATCAAAAATATAAAAATTACTAAGGCATAACAAAATATGTAATGAAATGTTTACCGTTAAATTTAGGTTACATTTAAAGATAGTGTCATTTAAAATGTCATGATTTGTAAATCACTCCAATTTTTTAAGTATCGTCTTTCTAAAGAACTTAAAGTTTGTGTAAGGTAATTATTGCGTTTTTGCTACTCTTCTCTTACATACGGCTAACATTAAATTTACGAATTCAGAAAGAATTTGGTCTTATACTATATAAGTTCGCATTGTATGAATAAATTACGTGTTCTATATTTTAAAAAAAAACCACATAGTTTACCCTTTGGTTTGCCAATGTAAAGTTGATATATTATTAAACATAGCGTATCTGTTTATCCACCAAACTTTCAGTTACGTTTCGATGAAACGTCCTAGACGGCCAGTTTTCTTGGCAAGTAAAATGTAAGCCATAGTTACATATAGTTCATTTAATAATACTCTTTAAAGTTTGTCTACATAACGTTAAAACCGGAAAAATAATAACACATTCTCAAATTGTAAATTTTAAAATTTTAGAAAGTCTCATAAATGTTAATTTGTTTTGAATATCAGAGTCAAAATATATCATACCACGATTATAATATCTTGAATTAAATTAAATTGAAATACTACGAAAATACGCTAAATAATACCGTTTTTTAGTACAATATAACACCATGCATATATTATGGATCAGCGTAGATATAATAAAGTTATTATTTCCACCGTAGTGTATTCTATAATGTTAGTTTACTTCACAGAAAATGTTTCATGTTGTAGTTCCCTCATAATTACAGTGTTCGCTTAGTCGAGTATAGCTAGACACATAATTTTGTGTTTAAATATTCATTTTCCGTTGTAAAAAATTGGGTAATTTCAATGGTTTTATTACGTATTTAAAATAGTTTATTTTCGTTGATATAGGAAGATTCAGTTAATGTGTTGTTCATTACCTTACTTATGGAAATGAACGCCTTATGCGGGATGAGGGCATTTTTCTTCATAATATTTGTATTAAGTCTTATTGCTTAGCTTTGGTCAATTTATGATTTACTACAGAACATTTTATTAATTCGCGTTGTATACGATGCTTATTATGGAATGAAAAAATGTCTGTACAAACAGATCGGTACCGCAATAAGGTTATTATATTATATAACTACCACAACTTTATTATAGTATTCTCTTAGATGTGTAGGTGGACTATATGACAGACAAAAGGGTCCCAATTCTGGCTTTTTTATCTTTTACTTCTCCGTAATATTATCTACAAAGAAGCATTAATTTTTTTGGCATTTATTAAGCAAAAAATATCTATATATAGTATGACTTCAAGAAGTATAAAGGTAATTGCTTTTCGGTATGATTTATTCGCGTTTTCTTCAAACCTCATGCAATATTCGATTTTTACGAGAAAGGCTGTAATATTTAATATATATTCATTAGTCCAGTTATTTTATGAGGTCTCAGCCACAATTTCCCTGGATGTAAGTTAGTCTCCAAGTAATACTCGTGTCACTTCGCTGTTTCCTTTCTGGAATGAGTAATATTTCAGCGACAGGACTGCAGTCTTCAGCATTTCAGTGACAGGTTGCTTTGTGTTGCCTGCGATCTGAGGCGGAGTCACGCGGATGCCATCTGCGAGTAGCAACATCCATCTCATTTCCATTCATATGAGCCCTGCTCAGTACGTTACTTATCAACCTGTTTCCTTATGACCACGTCCTTCCAGTACTTCAAACATGCCTAGAAAGTATACAGTTACAACGTACACTTACATTACTGCAAATGTATACTAAAGAGTGTGTACATACAACAGACGTTTCCTGTGAATATATAGCAGGAAATATATAGTTAATGCATAGCGAGGACCGGATTTATTCATACGATATTCTTGGTCCGGTACTGAAGGTTCTTCTTTGGCCGTGTATTGAATATCCTGCTAGCTTCAAGGTTACATTTCAGTTTAACTGATCGATGTGAGACTTCGGTGGATGCTGGTAATACACTAACAAAGGGGAACTTGTTTCAGGGAACGTCTGGAAGAGGCTACGACACACTTCTCCCTGACACCAGAGGGACATCTGAAGGATGTTCCAGTAGCAGGGGTGAGTAATGTATTCAATTACTGTACATCCGGACATAGGGGTTTAGAATTTTTCCACCAGCAAGTAATTTTACATACTAGCATGACTTGTTATTAGAGATAATGTCGTGGAGTTACACTCTAAATCTGAAACAGTGATAATAGAGTGAAATCTATGAAAATTGAGCTACTTTTAATCAGGGCCATATAAATAATAAATATAATGACTGAATTTCACTGATTCATTTGCGATTTCCGCAGAATGCCGAGATATACACTGTCATAAGTCACTTGTTAGCAGTTCGTCTGTAAGATTCGCCAGATGGCAGTAGCTTATCTACTACCTACTTTCAGTGAATGTTATTTCACTGATTCATATCACTGAGTTGGGCTTAGAGTGCATAAATGTGACCAGAATTATTTTCACACCCTTATGAACCAGTTGAAGATTTTATAGAAATTTAGTGGTAGGTGATTTTAAGCATATTCCTAAAATAATTTCATATACTTGTCATCGAATGTCCATGGCCCTAATTTCTCATCTGATTTAGGAAACTTGTTAATAATTATCACCCACATTATTGGCTATTTATCTGTTATTTTGATTTTATTCTTGAGTTTCGTATATCTTTGAGATTATAATACCTATTTATACCCTTCATATACATTATTTAGTTATTAATTACTAACAAACCTTTTTTTTTAGGTATTTGTGCTCTCCTATTGATACCCACAGTAAAAATTAATAATCTAATTAACTCACTGATAAGACTGAAATGTAAGAAGTATATTTACCAATAAGTATCAAACATCGTAATCTTAACATATATATGAGGAACAGATAATACGACTTAATTTATATCAGCGTCAAATTTAGACATTGTATTATACACGAATGTTATATAATTTTATTAAAAAGCCAATTTAAAAGTAATATATTTTGTATCACGATAAAGATATACAACATTCTCCCTAGTACAAACTGAATGACACACGCCTTTATTTAATAAACTTACTTTACTTAAAATCTGTTTTACCTAGATTCCTAGTGTAAAGGCAATTAGCTTACATTGTTTTATTCTGTTTTAAATAATTAATATATTATGTATTTTAACGCCACCAAATAAAATAACCCAATAATAAGTTTTCCTTTAAGACAAACAGTGATATGAAAGAGATATTTCCTTGCTACATGTTTACTGTATTACTACACTTAAGAATGATGGAAAACATACGATTATCTCTAAAAACTTATAACTCTACTTAATCCGAGAGACAAGCAAAAATTGAAACTATTGTTTCTATTAACGCCTGCCAGTTTAATTATACTTTTGAAACTTTAACTTAATGTCAAATAAACACAACCCTATAAATATTTAAAACAGCTGGTTCATTTTGGCTTTCACAGAAAATAAATATTCTTATCTATAATGCATAAAAATACACTTAAAGGAAATTCTTTTGAACACCTAATTTAAACCTAAATTCACTACGATTTACTCAAAATTACGTATAATTTATTCACCAATGATGGTGCATAATCCCTATACTCAGATCCTTGATTCCATAGATATAATGTCGTAACAAATCCGCTTCAATGATATAACCATCCAGAAGCATGAAATTTCAGCGCAGAAGAGTTTCCTTGTGAGCAAGTCTATTCAGCTCATTTGTCATTGTTTGTAATGCAATTCTACATAACTACTGCCGCATTATTAACATTATTATACATAACTATTAAAAAATATTGAACTTTTTCTTCCGAAATTTTCTATCATACTTATTTATGCAATATATTTTGACGCTTCTCCCCATTTGTGGTGTACAGAATGGTTCGTAGGTTCAACAGTTAAGGTTCACTGGCACAGACTATAAGGTACCTTGAAAGTTGAGGGTATATCAATAAGGTTGTCTTTCGATGTTTGACTTTACTTGTTGTTCATATTGTCTGATGTTTAAACATACAGAATCACTTCCGAGGTGTGGTACTCTATTTAAATAACTCAGATTAACTTGGGTGATGTCACGAGGAGGAAGGGGGGGGGGGGGCTTCTATGGCAAACGACTTGATGCTTATCTCTGCTTGTAGTGCTTGGTATGTTGTCAGCTGTGCATAGGATCCGGCGATGTGGACGGCCTTGGAAAAGGCCCGCGTTTGGTGCCGTCTCCGCTCGACTGCTGCTCTGGGTTCGTTCCTGAATGCTCTCTTCTCATTCCGATGTCATCTTGCGATTTCCGACGCAACTGATTCTCTCGGCGCGGTGATAAAAACTTAGCCACTCTTCTCTTGTAAATTTGCATATATCCGCTCTTGCCTCCCTCCCTCGTTTCCTACAAGTGACTCTCTTGTTGTAGGAGGGGGTAGGGAGGAAGGCGCAGTATAACGAACACTTCTTACACATGCTATGGTTCGTGATGGTTGGGAGGGGGGGTGGTGGCCTGCACACTGAAACTTACCCTGTCATCTTATTCTTCCGCGGTTTGGCTAAAAAGATTGGAAAGGGGAGGAGTGCTCGTGGCACCGCTTTCAATTTGTCAGCCATTTTCTCTGGCGTGAAGCTAGAGGTGCTCTTGCTTGGCTCTGCAATTTCTCCCGCTTTCCTTTGTATTTACGTAGCGCCTTCCGGGTGCTTCGGTGATATGCCAGCTCTTACTCGGCACAACCTTGACACGTGTAACAGCGATCCGTCCTGGCTGTCCACGTGCCTCGTGACACGTGTCAACTGGTAGGCGCTCGCTGGGAGGATAATATGGCAGGGAGGTCAGCGAGGTTTCTACTCCCAATATGCGTTACACGTCAATTTTCAAACAATACACTTTTGTATGGTATATTTGTTACAGCCAATTATCAGGAAATTAATACTTATGTTTGTCAAATATATTTGCTTTCCTACTAAGTCCATTCATTTTGGCCATTTTACCAGTTCCTTACAAACGTATTGTCCTCAATAGAATCTCATCAATTTTAACAATTATTTAAATTCTTATAATACTTTGAAAATAGTCTGTTATTATGAATATTAACTATCAAAGTACTTCGTTTATAGGATGAATTTTTGTAATCAAAAAGAGCTTTCCTCTACAAATTCAAAATGTAATGACAATTGTGCATTGGAACAAATTTACATATCTGCACACATTTTGAATAATAAGTCAGTATACAAATGTTTAAGTGAATAGTTTTAATGGTTGTAGACTTTGTCAAAAACGGAATAATACATTCCAAAATTTTGAAAGTTGGTATAAATGCATTAATTTGGGGAACATAGAGCTATGAAAAGTTATATATCTTAACTTTATCGTAGTCTTTTTTAAAGCGACTAACTTCGAATTATTCAGTTATTCACAGTTAAAACTGACAAATTTAACTTGCCACATTTTGCATATGAGCATGCAAGTGTTAAAATAAAATAATTGCATAGAAGCCGTAATTTGTATAATATAACAGGTAGATTTAATAGTAGTATTTATTGTCTACAAAGTAAATCACTTACTAACTTTGACTATATTGCAATTATTATGACAGAACTATTAGCTTTACACTGAATCTGCGTTAAATTACTAAACACTTACGTCATTTGTAGGAATTTTAGAAGCTCTCAAGTTACTGTAAACCGGACAAAACACAGGATGGAATAGGCCAATGAGATCCGCCAGAACATTCATCTTTTCTTCGTTTACGGCTAATGATATCTGGCGGAGGAGAGCTAAATCTGCTGAAAGTGTGTGTTTCCCAAGTCTCCAAATATTATGTGCAGAAAATGAAAATTTATCTTTACTGCTCTCCCTAGTGTATTGCAACCACAGTATTGACTGCCAAAGTCACCTATCACATTCTCAGTTTTACTTTCTTTATAACTAATGGTCCTTGAGTATGACCCAAACACTATTACAGATAAAAAAAACTCTAAGATTACTTTACACACTTTAAATGGATTCCTCTGTTTGTTCAACCTAATTAATTGTACCCATCACCTGGATGTTTGGTCTTCATCGGACTGTTTTTTTCCGCATTTAAATTACATAACGGTCATTGTCACACTCAATGTGTGTTTGACCACTGACAAGAAATATGTGATTAAAATCACGTAGGCGGTTCCAAAACGGAACATGAAGCAAACAAAGATACTCTAGTTTGGGCCGCTGCAGGTGTCTGAGAAAATGTAATTGTATGTCTATCATCAGACAAGTCAAGTACGTATTGGACAAGGCGTCAAGTAATATAATTTCAACCTCTTCCAGGCACGGGGCCGCGGTGGCTGAGAGGTTAGCCTGCTCGCTTCCCACCAAGACGAACCGGGTTCAATTCCCGGCCGGGTCACTCCCGGATATTCGCAAGTGAGAATCGTTCCGTACGATGCCGCTGGTCTACGGGTGTGCGAGTTTTCTCGGGGATCTCCCGTTTCTCCCGCTCTTGCAATCTGGCACTGCTCCATTCTCACCTCATTTCATCCACATAGGCTCTCAAGACATCGTGGTTAAGAGTCACCCAAATCTCTCAACTCTTCTATGTAAAGTTTCATCACAAATATAGCAATTAGCATATTCAGAATCAAGATCGTAGATCAAATTAAATGTTCCTAATTGTCTGTTACACAAAGAGACTGAGGAAGTTATGTAAGTAGCTGGCATTTTCTTGTCATCGTATGCATCTTCTGCATATGGCTGACGTTTATTTCATTCACTAATAGTTGAAAGTTTGCTTTCACCATATGCATTTTTACTTTCTAATTGTGTATATCCCATTTGGTTTTCTTTGGTTTATTGAATGCAAGCTTCAGTTTTTTTAAATAGTGGAAGTACGGTATTGAAAATATAAAGTTATTTGTTGAATTAATACCAGTACTATAGCCTATTAGAGCAAAAATTCATAACAATAAGACTGCTAACTAAATTGTAAATAAAGTAATAGAATATCTTTAGGATTTTCAACACGTTAATTTTTACTACTCGATGCCACTTCTAAGAAAATAGAAAAATTTTGGCATATCACTGAAATGTCTTAATTTCCCACCATATTCTTACCATAAATCCTCTTATTAGTGTAATTGAGGTAAGAACAATAACTCCAAGCTTGTTAGCACAGTCCTCATACTGGGAAGGCTTATAATTTCTGGTAGTCATACTGTTGTCAGAGTTCAAGTAAACCGTTAACCTTTAACTTCTATTTTGCAACGATAAATCCACATGATAATTTCCTAATATAAGAATTAGTAATCAAATGTTTATGATTAGCAAAGTTTTCATAACGTTAGAGCAACACGATTCGGCCTAATGATGGTCTGTAATAAAAACCAGAGGCAACTTAACTGGAAATAATATTGACACTCCAATTTGCGTGTAATTCATGTCTTGTCTGCAGATATAGTTCGTTCGACTAAAAATCTTGAAAGGCATGTCAGGTCAAAAACACTAAACACAGTTAATTAAAATCATTGGTTGGCCATTTCCATACCCTATTATTTCGACATATATGAGATGCAATGCACATAAATTCCAAACTCTTATTTTTGCAGACACAGAACATTACGGTATAGTGGTGAGATGTACCAACGTTTACGGAAACCACAGAAGTGAGCATTCCCTTAAGCCATACTTACATGGGCAACAACTCAATTAAAGCAAAATAATATAATTGACTTGCATAGTTACACCATTGAGTTACAACCACTAAGGATGGCATTATCAAAATGTCAATTGAGTTACCTATGAATTCACAATTCATTCAATACTCATTATGTTTGATAATGTCCATGTAACTTGTTATACTTGCATATACACAAATGATAAAGGTTGGTGGCAAAACTTGTATGTCGGTTAGGTATTTTTTTATTGGTTTTGCAAGATTTATTATAATTCTCGTATTCACAAAATATACAATTATAAATTTAGTCAATAGAACACTTACTTAGTTATTCAAGAAAGTTACAAATATTATGTAAATAAATACCACGTGCTACCTGGTTATATTCGACCAAATGAACTTTCAAATCACATATAACTTTATATACGGAAGGCTATGTGAGATTTTTCATTTTTAGTTGTTCCAGTGTTCTGCTCTGTTTTGCTCTGCACAACAGTTTTTAACGAATTCACTGAATAGAATGCTAGATTAGTATTACGATTCAGAAAATTCCTTGGTGTTCACAATATGTATGTGGCCAAAATAACAAATATGTAAGAAACATATTTTCATGCACGTACCACAAGTGATTCANACAATATGTATGTGGCCAAAATAACAAATATGTAAGAAACATATTTTCATGCACGTACCACAAGTGATTCAACGTCATCGTAAATCTACCTGTAGATATGTATGAAAGAAAATGTTACGTATTGGTAAACTATTGAATTTAATCAGGATTTNAAATCTACCTGTAGATATGTATGAAAGAAAATGTTACGTATTGGTAAACTATTGAATTTAATCAGGATTTTTTAATACAAAAGTCCCAAAGTTACATTTTTTTTACTCCAAAAGAATAACAATTCCTATTAAAAAACTAAAATTAATAGTACTCAGTTATATCATAATTTGTTAGCACATTAATGTATTTAATAGTGGGAGGAGTTTGAATTAATATTCCACGATAGCGATTCACATGGCGTGTGATATTAATGAGAAGTAAGTGTCAGTGAGATGTAATACTCGCAGTAATCAGTGAGTAATGTAAGACGCGTGCATTTAGCAGGGGCTAGGCTTGGCTGAAGTCTTCATGCTGGCTGTGTTTGCTGCCGTTGTGTTGGCCAGAGTGCTGCTGCGGGTGTGTGCTGAGGTGCTGACCCGCCGGCACTGTGACGTCACTCTGGCCAACACACCGGCAACAAAGCAGCCGCAGGAGAACCTACCGTCGCACAGACAGGTATTTGTCCTAAAAAGCTGGTCAAAAGTATTTAAGTGTTTTAATGTTATTGTTTATAGTTAATATGTAGTTTAAAAATGTATTGATGTGATTTATATGTAATTTACGTTGATAGTATACAGTATCATAGTAACTAGATGAAAGGCATTGATGAAATAAAAAAAACAAAATGGTTAAATTGGCAAAAAAATATATATATAATTCGTATAATCAAATGACATAATTCAGAGTCACAATTCTCATTATCTTCATCATCATCATCATCATTGTTTTCACCACTAATATCAAGGAATCATTAGAAAAACTGGTATCCACTAGTAAGATTTGCAATGCGTCTTTTGAAAACGCCTTCCTTTTTTTTGGCAGTTTTATCTCTGTTGGAACTTGTGTATGGATCGGAGCTCAAGAGCAACCGTTTGAATATATCCTCATTGCACTCATTTCTGGAGAATTTTCTGGAGAAATTTTGTTTATACTACCAAAAATGTTTATTTCGTGCCTCAGCCGCTTCTTCGGATAGTTGACCAATCGGGAGTAGCGCATGCTCAATCACTGTTGCAACGTGTGACAATATTTTGTGTAATGTGGGTGACATTGGGCGCCACTTATATACAGCCACATACAATTTTGCGGTCTCCTGCAAAAGTTCAGAAAATTTCCGTAAGTCTATCTTATAGCCACTGGACAGTCAATCTCTGTAATTTGGGCGGATGTTTCCGGATCCTTAGGATAACACTTGAGTTTTTCTTTTTNTGGGCGCCACTTATATACAGCCACATACAATTTTGCGGTCTCCTGCAAAAGTTCAGAAAATTTCCGTAAGTCTATCCTATAGCCACTGGACAGTCTATCTCTGTAATTTGGGCGGATGTTTCCGGATCCTTAGGATAACACTTGAGTTTTTCTTTTTGCAAAATATACTAACATGGGTATATGCTTTTGCTTGTAGCTCTAATAGTCATTGTACTGCTTAAAAGTGAGGTCAGCATCCACGAATACAGCTAAAGCTTTTCTTGTTGAAAGCTTTGTATTTTGATGCGTACTGCCTTTCTCAGCGGATATTATTATTCTTCTGTATTTTGAAGCCTGAGTTGGAGTTAGAGAAGCATCTTTAATAATTTTAGACAAATCGGTTTTGCCANAGTTGGAGTTAAAGAAGCATCTTTAATAATTTTAGACAAATCGGTTTTGCCAACAGCCCGTGTGCTCATATGCGTAGCATACGTCAACATTTCGTGAGATATCTCAGATCTAAGTTGTTCGGTTTTGTGCCTCTTACTCCTTTCACTGCTTTCGTCAAATCCCCTACTCGGCCGACCGGTTCTCGGAATTGTCCAGATAGGCAGCGCTATTGTTTCCTTTAGCCATAAGTCGTTGTTTCTTTGATAACGGCACTCTTTGAAGCTAGCAGATGTCCACTTCAGTTTAAAATAATGTTTAAATGATTTTAAACTATTTCGAACTAACTGCAGTTTATCTTCGGGACATTTAGTTTTTCCCACTAGTTTCTTCTCAAGAAACTCCAGTTTCTCAATTTTTCAATGCTCACATTGCTTTCTTATATTGAACATAGCTTCCCTGGTAATCTTTATTTATGGCTTAGCAGTAAAATCTGTAAACAAACTACACAAATCTTATTAAATAAATGTTATTTGAAATTAAACGTAATTTTAACTTTATTACTTGATCACTTATTTTGATATTACGGAGAAATGCCGAAATGTGCGGAATGTTTTGTTGCGGATATTACAACTCGAATGTATGTGGAATGCGTAGGAACCAACAATATACTAAAAATGACTTTAACTTCTCATTAAAATCATCTCAGAAACTGAAAACGTATCCAAAAATAGACAAGAAAATAGTTATGTCTTTGGATATTTTTTTTTTCGATGTATTTAAAAGAGAATTAGTTTAATTAACTATTAAAAGCAATGATCATAGCTTCATCTGAAGATTCCATGGCAATTTCTTTCAAAATGTACACAAAACAACACTTTCCCAACACAGAAACGTTTTGAACATTCCAAATACAACGGCGAGAATTCATAGAGCGACACGCACAACAGATGTATTCCGACTAAAGTGTGAGCGCAGGGTGGCCCCTTACGCCGTGATTGACTGGTTATTGTGTAGAGGGGGTAGTCCCATTGTGTCTAAGGGACAAAAGACAGACTTTACTTCAAATTTGAGATGCGTACTTTTGGCCAGTTTTTTACGACAAATACCTGTCTGTCCGTCTCCTGAGCCGCTACAGGAAGTAGCAGTGTCTGTGGATACGCCTGTCGCCTACTTCTACAACAGATTGTCACCGTGAGTTTTACACATATTGTCACCATAACTGATATATAGTATTTGATCACATTTCTAGTTCATATTTTAACATTTACTTACACAAAACCGCATATAACTTCAGGTAATTTTCACCCAACATTTTACTAGAACCAACATTTTTTTTATTCGTGTTATTTAAAGAGAGTTTGTAATCGTTTACTGCTGAAATATGTTCCTCCCGGTGTTACACAGACTACAGAAAACGTTGATGTCAAATTAAGTAATTGACATTTGTAAAACTTCTATGATGTTACTAGTATTGGCAGGCCTTTGGGTGCATTAGAGTTAACAAATATTAAGGACATTTAAATGTGCTTATTTAACCACCATTTAAATAACTTTCTTACCTATACGTATTCCATTCTTTACTGTGAGCTGTAAACGTGGTCTCTATGTGTAAACGTGGTCTCTACGTGAAACAAATTGTAGTATAAAATGTGGCAGATTAGTATAACGTGACATATTAATATAATTGACCTACCATAATAAAGACAAACAGTGAATATAAGAGTGACTACATTTAACTTGTTATACCATGATTACTAGCAAATTCAATCTGTGCTTCCCATTGGATTCTTCGTGTAAGATCATTGGTAGCCACTTGATGACAGTTGACAAACTGCCACTTTTCTTGTATGCTACACGATTAATACACCAATAAAGATGGAATGAAACTGTAGAGAACAAGAAAATTATACACATACCGTGTGTACTCGAACAAATGTTTTTTAATCACCTGGGTGGGGGGGAGATGAGCACAAATGTAGCATATTTAATCCATGAACAAGTTTATACCGTCCACTAATTTTAAGGGGAATGAGAAGTGGCAGGTATGCACCCAAATTATTAGGCAATAGGATATGCAATGAAATAAGAAGTTATTTACAAATTTGGGAGGAATAAATGGGGCTCACAGTGTATGTTCAAAGTGTTAGTCTCCGTTGGCCACACAGTCAGTACAGCGCTAAAGTATGTTGCGACGCACGTGGAATAGATGGTGTCATCTGCTCTCCGTATACGCGTAATGAACGCATTTGCCGTGCCAAATAGTGTGACTTACACCTTCGACTTGATGTGACCCCACGTCCAGAAATCAGGTTGTGTGGTGTCAGGTGAGCGTGGC
Source organism: Clitarchus hookeri (assembly GCA_002778355.1). Lineage (NCBI taxonomy): Eukaryota > Metazoa > Arthropoda > Insecta > Phasmatodea > Phasmatidae > Clitarchus > Clitarchus hookeri. The sequence goes on along the minus strand of NQII01009496.1, from coordinate 54,075 downwards.
GGCCAAAGTACAGGGACTCACCTACATATCCACCGGTCCGGGAAGTGCAGGTTGAGGTGCCGGCGAACCGCAATGGAGAAATGAGGCGCGGCCCCGTATTGCTGAAACCACGTCGCCTCACGAGTATCTAAAGGAACATCCTCAAACAACTACGGTGACAAGTCCTGCAGGAACTGGATATAAGAAGCATCACTGAGACGAGGCGGGAAGAAGTGCGGGCCAATGGCTCTGCCTCAAACAACTCCAGCCCACACATTAACAGAGACGCTCAATGTATGGGATCGGGCATGCTTGGTCCGTGGGTTTTCGTCGGATTATGCGTGGCTGTTCCGTCTGTTGAAGACATCCATCGTCAATGTGCTTTCATCTACGAAGAGCTCATGTGGTTGAAAGTTGTCATCTGCAGTACACCGCTGTAACGTCCACTTGCAGAACTCAACACGTTTGTCAAAGTCAGTTGGCTGCAATGCTTGCACCCGCTAGAGACTGTAAGGGTAGAGTAACTGCTCATTTAAAACGTTCCACACAGCCTTGTGGTCTACAACCATCTTGTGAGAAATGACCTCCGTTCTAGTTCCCGGGTTGTTGCCAACACGCTTCAGCACAGCCTCTTAGAACCTGAGTGTGCACATTCCTCTTCTAGTTCTTAATTCTGCCTTCCTGCACCATAACCACATCCGTCAAATCCAAGAAGCCTATCCATCCACTACGACAAGCCGAGTCACACTACTGCGATCCATGTTAGCAGTTGTCCGGTACTGAACGGTGTAATCAGGTGCGTAGAAATCTGCACATGCTGGTAAATACTACAAGAAGAGCCTGCGAAAACTTGCTTTCCCACTCCTGGAAAATGCATATACCAATTGCTCCAATTGTACTCATATAAGCCACTGTGGTTTTTATAATCATTTATTTGGAAACATCTCGTTTAAAAATCTTTTCTGTGTTTTTGTGAAGTCTAAGTCACAATTAAACTTTCAAATGACTAAAACTATGGTGCCCCTTCACTGATTCCCGAAAACAAACGAGCAAAAATAGAATCAATTTTATCAATGTTATAACCAGTTGTTAGGCAATGTTCGTATCAATAGTATTTATTTTTCTTATTCTTACTATCGGTGTAGTGGAAAATGGCCAGTGTTGAAACTTCCATAAAACCACTACCGAACTTATTACAACACACTTATTTGAAACATGCTTGCCTTATAAATTCGTCACCATGATTCGATCCTATTTACCGGAAATACACAGCTTAGATTCAATGATACTGCCCATGATATTTTGTGCAAACTCTAAGGCAATTAAACTGATATACGTATAAAGATAATGTAGTGGAGTGAAGTCGAGGCCATGAGAGACGATGAAGGTGAAGCGAAGTGAGTATGGAACAGCCCGTAATGAAAGGGTGGATGGAATGAGAGATCCCCTAGGAAACACGCCCACCTGCGGCACGATTTCCAAATGCGAACATTCGGGAGAGTCCCCTCCGGGAATCAAACCCTGTTCACCTAGGTAGGTAGCAAGGAGTCTAGCCATTACATCACCGTGGCCTCCAAGACAATATAAATACGCAACTTTACATTTATTTCATTAATAGTATTACCGTAGAACATTGGAATTCAACTAGCTGCCCGCCGGACTCGTCAGACTGGCCGGCTGGATAAATAATATATCTGTTATTATTTTTATAAAATATCTTAATTTTGCATGTAATTCCCTATCTTAACGTCAGCTGTAACTGTCACTAACATAAACATTATATTTAAATTATGAATTGTTTAATACATATCATATTATCTATAATAAATTGTCTACGTGTGAGACACGACGTCGATAAAAGCGTGTTGTTTGTCAAGTTTTTAATGATTTGTAAGAGGGACGATTACAAAAGTAAATATATAGCCTGCAGAATTTTCCTTTCGTTAATTATGAGATATCTATCCCTCTTAACCATGGGAGCCTGTAGAATATGGAAAATTACATAAAAATTATTTTTCACCGCCGTAGTAGTCGAATTGTAGTAGAATTTTAAATTTGTTGCTTTTTCCAATTACTGAAATAGGTTTTCATAAATGTACACATTTCAGTTCTTCAATTAAGACAATCTGGAACACAACCTTTATTACAACAGTATTTTATATATGAATATAGAAGTAATATTGTTTGAATAATAACATTTTTTACAGAGGCGGGTAGAACTTGTATAAAAAAATTAGTTTAAGGGTAAAAATATTACTACTAATGTGTGTATACAGACAGCAATAAAGAGATTATCTCAATTAACAGAAATTATTCCCGAAAATCTCTCCAGTTGCGAGTAGAGTGGTGATTGAGTGTGACTCTCAACTTTTTATATTTTGTAAACCTGAATAGATTTTTTTCTCGTGTTAGTCAAATTCTTGCGTTACGTAAATGTTTGTTTACGTCAGGCAAATATCTGGGCCTGTTAAAATATTATAGACAAATAATTTATTATTGACTATACTATGTCCACTATGATAAACTGATCGTAAAAATACCTATAATCGAATTAAATTTAAATTTTTCAATAGTAAGTTTAATTTTTGTTATTAAAATCGCATACTTTATGTTTGTATCAGGTCTGATGCTATTAGCATGGATAGTTTTTAAAATACTCACAAACGTGGAGCTCGATCGTATGGGGAAGTGTCTTTGGTGAGATAGCTCGAAGGTTTTGATTGCAACTGGCTGTTTGCTATGAAAGAACAAGCGCATAGCGAAGGAACTGAGGCGGAGTTGCAAGCGCTCCTTAGAGTGACGGGAATGCTGTTTCAGAACCAGCTTATCTATGCGTTTGTCAGTCTTGGAAAAATGTATTTTGTTTTAGACTATTGTAGGTGTGGTACAGTACGTGAAAGAATTTATGATCAGACATTCCTCATGAATGTGAGTATGGTGAAGAAAGTAATGGCTGAATTAATGGTTGCTATTCAAGAGTCACGTCAGGGAGGGAACTCGCACAACGATATACATCTTGGAAATATTCTTGTTGGAGATGACGGACATCTTGTTATCGCAGATTTTGGTTTG
>NQII01009496.1:7110-49913 GCA_002778355.1 Clitarchus hookeri | reverse complement strand
CATTTTGATTTAAATTATTTTTGACAAATAAAAATTTTCCAACGTTCTAACAAATTAGTTCTTTTAAATTACTTTCCCGCCTGAACATAAATGATGAACATTTTTAAATATCTAAAACTTATATCCACACAAGCCTACACTTGTTTTTAATATATATTACGTACGAATTATAATTACAATGAAATAAATTAAACCTTTTTCTATTGTGTATTATGAGTTTAAATTTATAGTGAACTTTATTAAATATGGTTCATAGTATAGAATATTTATTATGAAACAACACTTTGAAGAGAGAATATTCTGTTCATTAGGTTGCATTATTTGAAAGAAATTAGCGTTTCCAAACGTTTTATCGTCTCAAAACACCACGTATATGTTTTAAACTCCTTATTTATATGTGAAATTTTATGAATATGCTAGGAATGTTGGTGTTAACAATCTGTGATTATCAGTACACAAGAGCAACACAAGTAAGAGAATATACTAAATATTAAATATCACAGTTCACAATATCGTGCTAGATGAACACGTTTCAATATTTTGCTCAATGTTTGTAATGTTTGTTTTTAATACTTATTTTTTCCTTTATGCACGTGGTGTAANGCTTGTGGGAAATGCTGAGGACAGAAACTTGCGCCGATTACATTCAAAAGAGAGATATTTTACAATCTAAGTTTCGCCAACTATTGTCGCAAAGTGTTTGCTTTGAAGTAAAATATAGCGATTGCCTCAAGGAAGGAGGAGTGGTTACCGTCGCTACAAATGGCAGTAAACTAGCGTGCGTGGGCCATTAGAGGCGTGAAGGCCTCTCGTAGAGAAAAGACCCTGATTAAGGCGCTCGCCTGCCCAGTCGCCAAACTGCGTGCTAAACGTCGACAGCCAAAGTCGTATTACAAAACTGCGCCACGTGCTTGAGTGACGCCTGCTTAGGAATATCAGTTAAGAGACGTACAAGTTTCGGATTCTCCATTTACCTGCAAAGCAAATTTCTTTTTTGTGCAACTGAAAATGTCTACATCGGAAATTTTTGTGGTCATTTTTAAGTATGAACACCCCAATCGTCCTAGAAGTTTTTCCACATCCATTCACGTGGTGTGAAAATGGAATAGTAATACGGCATATATATTTTTTCTTTTTGTTGTAGACGGGAATACGGCGCGTCAGTTAAGTAATTTGTTTTAATACGATGCTACTTCACACCGCGCGTACTTTAGGTTACACTAAGCACTTACATTCCTGTAATAAAAATAACAATTAACTTTATTTTTGTGGCGAAGTTAAGGTATTATCACCTTCTCTTACACGTAACCACTTAACATAATAAAACATAACACATACTTTAAAGAAAAAAACATAAATTTAAAAATTTAAAAAAACTTGATGTTTATTATAATTTTAGAAATTAGCTTATATAAAACATAAAATAGCAACATATATTAAATGAAATAAGCTGAACAGTGAACTTACACGATTTCCCGTTGATGTACCTTTTTATGTGTTAACGTATATGCATATGCAAACACATACACGTTTACACAAAACCACACACACCTTTGTCATCTATTCACATACATATAATTTTACTTTATTTAAAAATAAACTACAAGATAACATCGAATAGCAAACATTCTAAAATCGCAATTTAGTTTAAGGATTTCTGCATGCAAAATACCTTCACCAGGCAGCCCTAAGACTGCCGCCTACTGGGCGCTTGTACTGCGCTGCAGGGTGCTTGTAATACACGCTTTACAACGAAACTAAACTTGCGTCCAATGTGCTCATCTACGAGATCACACACTTCAGACGATGGCTGTCGAGTGCTCTCAAGACATCACGCACATTAGAAACACCATTTCATAGCGCTTCAGAAAAGCTAACNGACGATGGCTGTCGAGTGCTCTCAAGACATCACGCACATTAGAAACACCATTTCATAGCGCTTCAGAAAAGCTAACAAAAGTTTTTAAAGCTTTTTATCTCTGAATATACGCGTTATATACATTAAAAATATTATTCAGGGGCCCTGCATTAAACCTTCCTGCAGAATTTCCATCAATAAAATTATACGGTCACAGCTTAAAGTCCTATAGGTACAAGCAGTGTGACGAGAATACTGCACACCAGTTCAGAGCCTTGCGCCTAGAGGCGATGGGGCACTTGATGCCTGCAGCAGTGCCGCCCTTATCGCTCCTGCGCTTCTCTGCCTCGAACTTGGATGAGAGCTCTAGGTAGGCCTATAACGTGTCTGTGCCTAGCGCGGTCTTGCCTGGTTCCCTGTTCAGCTGAGAGGATCTTTGTTGGTTTCCACCAGCAGGCTTGGGCAACAGCGTGCCGACATTTTGCTGCCCGCCGGTCTGATTGCACTTCCGCGGAGACGAGAGAAAGTCCGCCCGGAAGCTCAAGAGGTCTGCCCACGGCGTCGCAGCAACATGCAAATGAGGCATGCCGGCCGGTAGTCGAGGGTTCCGCCTCCAGGGGGCGGCGTCGTCAGGTGGATGGGAATCGGTGTTGTGCTTGTGTCTAGATGATAAGGGGGGCTGCGGATATCCCTGTGTCGCCGAGCGAATCTCGCCTCAATGGCTCCACGGCACTATCGCGTATCCCCATCTCAACGTGCGCGGCCTCAACAACCGCCGCCATGCTACAGTCTATGCGCAGTATCCTCGCACCTTGGGAATCGAACTTTTTAAATATCACCCCATGAATGAGTATGTTCCAAAAACGACTATTTCCAACTTTTATGAAGCCCCGCTAATGTTCTACTTACAGTATATTCCTCCGCCTCTTGCAAACTAAGGTTAGAAAATTACACCGGAAGACCGACGCACCGCATTCGTACGCACGTAAAGTGTAATAACATTATGCATAAAAACTATTACCAACACACCTATTTTGTCCCTGTCTTTAATCATATTAGTTTCCAAAGAAATATTGTAATTTATAAATAAAGTATAAGTAAATGTTCTGCTTTACCAAAAAAAAGGAACTTTTATGTTAACACAATAATAAAACGCTTGTTATACATAGCATATTTATGAAACAATCAAACAGTTCATACATAGGGTATTTTTTCAAAGGTTAGATTCAGAAACCGTGAATAGACTATATGGTTGTTTCTTAAATATCATGTATCATATTCGTCTTTCATACCTCTGTCAACACAAAGTACTTACATTTTTTTTTTAATTGATTTTTTACTTATATTTTAATTGCAAATAATAATGTTTCGCTTATAAATAATGTCAATAAGAACAGCGATAAAATATGTGTGCTGTCAATACCCTAGTAAGAAATAGTTCCCATGCAAAATGTGATGATACTGTGTGCGCACGCATCCGGTGCGCTGTCCCTCTGGTGTAATTTTATATGATTTGTTTAGCTTTTTTTTGGCATGAGACGGAGAGGAATATCTTGCAGATAGAACTTAAGCAGGGCTTCCGAACAGTTGGAAGTAACCGTGGATGGACTATAGCGTAGGGGCGAGGTCGCCCAATGGCGAGATGTCGGCACTCCCATAGCCTTCCCTCGGATCTCTGTAGTCACGGCATACCCAGTGTACGAACACATTGGGGTAGATGCCATGGAACTGCTTCTCTCACAAAATGTTTTGTCTTACTCAAATAACGAAGTCTCAAATACTATTTCCCCAGTTGGCACAATGGTGTAGTGGTCAGACTGTACGCCTTCCGCCCAGGCTAACCTGGTTAACTTCCTGGCTGAGTCGCTACCGGATTTTCGCACGTGGGAGTCATTCCGAAAGATGAAGCTGGTCGACGGGTTATCTCGTGTATCTCCCGTTTCCCCGGCACTTGTGTTCCGACGCTGTTCGATACTCACCTCGCTTCAACCTCATCAGCTCACAAGACTTCGCTTTTAAGAGCCGACCAATGTATTATTTCCTCTCTCTCTACACTATTTCCCTGCCGGGGAAAATTATTTCTCTCCTGAAGAGTAATAATTTACGATATATGACGANCCTCATCAGCTCACAAGACTTCGCTTTTAAGAGCCGACCAATGTATTATTTCCTCTCTCTCTACACTATTTCCCTGACGGGGAAAATTATTTCTCTCCTGAAGAGTAATAATTTACGATATATGACGAGACGATTCTTTCTCATGTGCAAATTTACTAACGAAGATTGACGCATACTTCATATAGACATTACTAGTTTCAAAACAGTCGAGTACACAAATGACTAAGATAAAGTAACTGTGAAACCCAGGTTTTCGGTGTAGCACAAGATTTCGTGTCGGCTTAATGTACTTCATTCACACCAGGCACACTATGGCTTGTTAATAACAGATATACACCATTTAGTATTTTAATCACCAGATATCATTCCCTTTTCTCAATAACGTTAATCTCGAAAAATTTAGAGGTCACTTAAAAAATTTCCCCACTCCCTAGACAAAACGTTAATTTCTCACCTTTTGAAAATCGTCATGAACGCCAAACACAGCAGTAGTGAGATCGGCGGTGTTTGCCGATGCTAAGCAGCATCAGTAGCCATAGTGCAATTTTATTGACCTGTAAATGGGCTCTGGAGAGAGGAACTCTATTTGCCGGCGGCACCTTTAACCTGGGAAACAGTCCTTCCCCTCCCTCCCTCATGGAGGTGTGTTGTGGTTGGCTGCACCTCTTTCTGAGATGCTGGATTGTTGAGGAGTTTAACAGTCCTTGGTTCGAGACCATTCGAGGGTAATTAGATATAATAAGGGGCAATTGTAAATAGGAGTAATTGCGTAATGAATAATCACGTAATAAACAAGATAAGGGAAAGACTAAGTACATGTATCGACAAAGTAATTACACACTAAGAACACCTGTTTACCCATTGTCTGCCGAAACACAAATAACGAGACTGATTAGGGGAGGTGACGTGCTCCTTGGTTCGAGACCCATAGAGGGTAACCGTAATTAGAAGTATTTGTAATTAGTCGTAATTAAGGGTATTTATAGCGTAATGAGCAATCGCGTAATGGATAATTACGTAATGAACAATTACGAGTACTGAGGCTAATTGAAGTATGGAGAGAAAGTACATGTACCTCGACTTAGTACATGTAACTAGACAGTAATTAAACACTAAGTACACATCCTACCCCGACCACTACTCAATCGCAAATGAGGTTTAATTTGCCAAAATGACTGTGTTATACGTCCGCCATCTTGGATTACCACCATCAGACTCCCATTTTACCAGCTTGAGCGTAACATCATAGAGATAACACCAAGAATGCCTTAAACCTTCATAAAAGCATACTTTGACACCATTTCCAACCCGTTTAAGATATATACATCAAAATCATAATATAAGCACCACTACTCATGACGAAAAGGTTGGTAGAGTCAATGACACATTAAGTCCTCTTTTAAGCTTTGTTGGCCACCATTTATGAACTGTTTAAGATATAGCCACAAAATTTACAACGTAGAGAGTACCCCTGATTACGAATAGGGTGGTACAGAAAATGACACCTTAAACCATCGTTTAAGGTGTAATGATAGAGGCAGGAGCTATGCTGGTTGCACAGGTAGAGGCGGTGGCAATGATACAGGCAGGAGCTATGCTGGTTGCACAGGTAGAGGCGGTGGCAATGATACAAGCAGGAGCTATGCTGGTTGTACAGGTAGAGGCGGTGGCAATGATACAAGCAGGAGCTTTGCTGGTTGGGCGGGCGGGTTTACACCGCCGCGATTTTCTTTGAGTAGTGGGGTCCCCCCCACCACACTCCAAGAAAACGTGTGTTATGTTTTGCGAGGTCCTGTGTGCTCTCTACTTCTGTCGTTTAAGGGAAATGGCCACGGAAAAATATCTTATTTTATATTTGAACCATATATTGATCAACTTAAAAGCAGTATCTGTGACTACCTTTTCCTTAGATCAAATATTTTTAGGTCGAATGGTTATCGTAAAATTACTTGTCAAAGTCTACATTTACTCTTTTTGTGATGTACAAATAAAATAATCCAAACTATTTAGAGAAAATTTAAAAATGGCATCTAAAATATCTTGTCTTAATTCATTTTAAGGTATGTTTAGCAAAAGTTAATATCTATAAATTTAGGGGCCGCCAGAAATTAAAAATATGCAACAATTTTCTTATTTTCAGCTATTTTTTTAAATTGCAAATATATTTCCTTGTACAAATTAATAGACGTCTTGAAGTAACTCTTGGGATCAATTTAGTGTGAATTATTTTATTTCTGTACGTAAGATGGTTTTCTTTATTTCTACCACTCTAAAACGGTAATGTTATGATTTGGACATTCCATTTCGCAAAAACCAGGTAATCTATTAATATTTGATCTTAGTCACAAATCATGCCTACAAGTTGAACACTCTTTGATGCAAAATATTAAATAACACATTTTTTCGTGACCAACGCCCTTAAAGGGTTTGCCTAGTTATTTAAAGATCGTACTTATTATCTAACTGTTCCTGAATTTTTTATAGTCCAAGTGAGATATATTACTTAAATGATACACATTTTTACAGCCAAGTGGGTATTTATCATGAAAATATCTTAGGCGTAGACAAAGACTTATTTTAAATAGAGTTTAAATATGTTAGTCTTTTAGATTCTTACAACTAAAAATTGCAACTAACAGGGTGGTTATTCTATCTGTAAAGGCTATTCACGTTAAATTAACACTTTTGAAAATCATGCTTAATATCTGCTTGTATGTACATTCGGAATTATTCCATCAAATGTAAAACTAATTTTGCCACGGGCCTGATCACTTTTATTTATCCTTCGGTCAAAATAATGAGTGAAATAATTTATAAATGAAATTATTTAACACTTTTTCTAATTCTTACATTTGTATGCATTATAAAAACAGAAAGCAAAACAAATAATTTCAGTTTTCACAAATGTTTATCTGACAATTTTAATGTATCTCCGTCGTTACCAACTTTACTGGACACATGCCAGTTAGTGTGCCGGTTTAAATACAGTCTGAGTTGTAAATGTGTGCATACCTGCAGTGAGTAGAATACTCAGGACAATTAAATAGGGAAACATATATACGACATTGGTCCTAAAGCGATTTCTGAGGTGGTAGACGCCTTGGATCGTTGTGACTGAAAATGAGTTATGCAACGATAAATTGGAAACCACCTGCAATCAAGGAACGGAAATTGCCACACAAGCAAACGTTTACACGGCAGGTCACCACATAAAATGACTTTACGGAGAGTATACCCCTTCATTAGTTACNTCACCACATAAAATGACTTTACGGAGAGTATACCCCTTCATAAGTTAAATACCTTGCTCTTGAAGCGATTTTACATGACATGTTAGTAATCACTATGCGAAAGGAAATAAAAATATCACCGTGGTAGTATCTTCAAATAGCAATCGTTATCGCTGAAATAGCTTTTTTAGTTTGGAAAGAAATTGAGTAATTGTCTTGAATGTAGGCAGCCCATACCTCTGTCGTGCATGACGTGATTAATGTCCCTCTTCTAAGGCAGCAAATTTATAAGATTGTTCACTGCTGAGAAATTACTGCTGGCAAGTGGCCCTGTTATTGTAGCAAGTGGCAACGAGGTTGCCTGCTTGCTAGCAATGTGTTGGTAGTTTATGCAGCAGATAGTACTTCATACAATTTGCACAATTAGCATTACATTGATAATCCCCGCCCAAAACGTTCAGAGAAAACAGACATAGTAAGTGGGATTCCCGTACTTGATGTGGGTTGATGTGTGCCGACACATGGACATTGTGAAATTTTAAGACACCTTGCCTCGTGAAGGATGCTTCATCGGTGAATGGTATAGCGCCGTTCAAACCTGGGTGTCTCCTAATTTGGCCTTGGAACCACTCACAATACTGTAGATAGGCAGGCCAGTCAGAGGTAAGAAGTGCCTGAACTGGCTCCTAGTGATATGCGTGCAATTTGTCCCCCCGTAAAGTGCAACATACGATAGACTGCGATACCACGAGTATCTTGGTATCGCTTGGGCTTGGGCTAACATCAACATAGTCAAATACATTGTGCTCGATGTCTCACCGTGGTCGGCTTAGATCATGGTAACTTGCGTGTACTGTTCCTGTTTCACACAATCGCCGATGAACTGAAGTGAATGCACGTGCATCTGGTAAATGTATATTTGGAAACTACGGCGTATTGATGACGCAGAGTTGATGCATTACACATCGTTACAGAATACATGATATGCATGTTCAGCAGTTTCTCATTACTCCACTCCATCACACACGTTGTGAAAAACTGTCTCTTGTGTAAGCTATCAACGCAATGCTAGCAGGCATTCAAACTCGTCGCCACTTGGTACGATAACAGGAACCAATGCAAAGGGGCACTTGCCCGCAGTAGCTTCCCAGCTGTCCACAATCTTATAAATGTGTTGCTTTATGACATGGGTATTAGCCAGGGTATCAGTTCACAAGCCATGCACGACAATGGCAAAGGCTGCCTAACTACCAGTAAACCACTTAACTGCTTTCCACCTAAACATGTGATTTGTGCATCGACGGTCAAGATTAGTGAATACTATCAAGACAACATTTTTCATTGCTTTTTGCACGCTTATTACTAACTTGCCATGTCCAATTGCTTCAAGAGGAGGGTTGCAATGTTCCTAGCAATTGGAGGGTGCCAAACCCTATTTAAATTATGTAGGGGTGTACTCTTACCAAAGCCATTTTGTGTGGTAGCCTGCCTAGTAAATGTTTGCCTGTAGGCCAATTTTCATAGATTGAACGAGGTCTACATGGAGATGCGCTCCATGCCTGCACTCACCAACCGAGGACTTGGATCCCGCAAGACACCAGCGATGCAACGCGTGTCTCTCTCTTTCTCCCACCCGCGCAAGCTCTTCTACATTGATCTCCCATCATCAAAGGGTTGATTAAATATTTTTTTTTATATCACCTCCCCTGATGTCTGTGGAGACACTGCTGCTACATATATTTGGTGTAAAATTACACAATTTTTTTACAATGTGTCCAGTTTGTCTACATGTAATTAACGTTTGTTATAATAATTTGAAAATCGAAACAACTACAGTTGAGTTTATTCAATTACATTTAGAAATTGTTTAGCAACTTAAGAGTTTCAATGGATGCGTGTTATTATTTATGTTGCTGTGAAGAACAGTGGTTCCTTCGGTACGTATTTCATTAGTTTTAACAAATAATGTTATGAAATTGCTTCATATTAAATGATGAAAATTTATCCTCTATTTGTAATATGTCTACACAGTTCCTTGATGTTTTGTTGTACCCTTCAATATATCCTGTTGTGATACGAAGATTTCGATTAGCTTACGTACGATATTTTGGTGGCGACTTTGTTTATTCGTGCCATGTAGTCACTTTTGATCTGGTTGCAAACAACATCTTGGCCCACGTAATAATTGCAGCAGTGCTGTATTATATTATCGTGACGTTATGTTGCGAATATCAATCATTTTTACAGCCAAGTATGATTTTGTTTAACTCAGTGTTTTACGTTGCAATGGGCGTATCGTATACAGCGTGCTATTGTAGGAGATTTACTATATCTGGAAAATGAGATAGAATGTATGTATAATTTGAAGCTTGAAGTAATAATAAATCATATAATTTACTCTTGAGAGAGGGATGACTATACTACCTTAATATATTTAAATAGCGGAAATTATCAGACATGAAAAAAATTCCTACAATTTACTATAATACAAAGCTCATTATCATCTGAAAATTTAATTTAAAACAACATCGCCGGTCAAAAATAAATGGTAGTTGCAACTATAATATCACAGTTAACTCATTAATCTCAAAAATTGCATTAAATATCAATACGGATGATTACCATGTCCATATCTACGAAAATGTCATCCATTTGTTATGCTTTTTTAACATAATTTGCAAGAAAACTGCCCCTACAAACAAAGGAATGTTGTTTAATCTTTTGGAGGTAAGAAAACATCTGTTTTGTGGGCGTGTTTGAACTCCCAACGAAAATGCATCTGAAAGCAACAATATGCACGTGCGTCATGAGAAACCGCAAGCCGGTAGCTGAAAATATGTAGTTGGCATTCTTTCTTAAACTTTATTGTTCCGCATTTAATGTAAACAAATAGGTGTCTGCAGAGTTAACAAACATGGTTTTAATGTATGATGATGTCAAGTGCTACGGCAGATTACCTGCACGATTGTCACCAACAAAGGAACCCTGCTATAAGACATTCAGAACACAGCATTTTGGCGATGATTTACTGGCTCTTAATGGAAAGAAATTATGTTCTGCCACACAACTGAAACTGTGGCGCGCAGAGAAGAAATCGTACGGCTAATTTAAGAAGATGTCCGTATCTTATGGGAGGAAAAACCATCTACCATCACTGCTTATGAAGTGGCTTCGTCACAATTTATGCCGTTACTGCACCTCATACCCTAGTAGAAAGGTCCAGTCAGTAGGCACTACTAAACTTCTACACAGAATGGTATACTGTACACGGTTTCCACAGCAAACAGATCGTGATCCGGAATTTTACAAGTCCGTTCTTTTTACGGGAGGAACGCATTTCACTCACGGCCCTGTTTACAACAGCAATACCAGCTATGTGTGGGCTGACATAAACACGCACGCAACGATCATTACCTCATACCAAAGATTATTAGATGGCAAACCGTGTTTATGACAGTTTGTTAGGATCATACTACTTACTAGCACGACGTGATCGTTATTTCTACCAGTGGTTCTTGAAACAGACATTATCATTGATGTTAAAGGGTGTACCGATCAACACATTCCAGGAAGGTGGATAGGGAAAGGAAGTCCTTTCACCTGAACTGCTGGCTCACCTGATCCAACACCGCTCAACTACTTCTTGGGGAGCCACAAACAGAGTGTAGTTTACAATACTCCAGGTAACATGGCAGATAACCTCGGGGTAAAGACAGAAGCTGCCTACGGTCCGGTCCTAACAAATACCTCCTTTTCCGACAGAGTCTGGCCAGCTCTGTTATGGCGTTTCATTTCATGCATCAATGAAGAAGAGTGTCACTTCATGTACCCGTTGAAACTGATTTTGATATTTTTATAAAAATAGCAAAGGAATAAAGTGTTATAAGCAAATCAGAAGTTATCCACAATCAATAAAACTTTACCCAGTGTTATGAGCCTGGGTGGCTCATAACACTCTTAGGAAAGGTTAAGATTAAGAAAAACAGGATAAACTCATATAATTGAAAGGATTGTTTGAATTGATTAATATAGACTTTACTTGTTCTAAATGGAAAGATTATACAATGCGATTCAATAAAAGTTAAGCCCAACGGGAGTGAAAGGGAAGGACTTAAGGAAGGTTGTGAGTAAGAAGGAGGATCACATAGAAAGGAAGAAAACTTACCCCAGCCTCGCACCCGGACCCTCTGGCGGAAACGGCCCAAGGAACAGCCCCTGTCTTGTCCGAAGTTCGTAGGAGACGACGACTCCTCTCGGCCGTAGACGCCTATATCACTCTTCTCGCCCCACCACGTGACTATTGAAGTATTGTGATTTGATTGGTTCCCCTTGTGAGTCGGCGGCGGGCTCCTCCGGGTTGACTGCTCTTCTTAGGTAAAATGCTCTTAGATCAGAACTGACTCAGCGGATCCCCTGTTGCCACGCGTCGTGTGGTTCATTCTCCCCTGCTTGCTGCAATCACCCTCAGTCTGCCGTTTTGATATTCCAGCACTTCTGAGGCGTCTTCGCGCCATTGTTATATCGTTTCTGAATTCGGTTCCGGCCTGGTGTTGATGAACTCCGTGGCGTTGCTCTTCGGTAAATGCTTAGTTAGGCATTACACACCGGGACTCAACCGTAACACCAGGCACATATGTCACTCGCAATGCCGATACAAAATAATCTCGACGGCAACATGTAATCTTGGGTAACATTATATTGCTAACTATTTGGTTCAAGGAGTCAAAATGAGGTTATTTTCAGTACATTTCGTTATGGTGTTTATTTATACATCCTGACATTTTACCGTAAATTCAGTGCTACAACATTTTGTACAATGTGTTAAGAGAAACCTCAAGTTTTACAGAGTATGATGAACTTTGGTTGTTCGGTAAAATTAAATAATTAGTTTTCTTTTATTTGAAATATTTGTAGATTACGTTTCATTAAATTGCTGTTAATGTCCCCTGTTCGAGTGAAAATAAAGCCCTTAAATATAACCTTAGGCTATTGACAAGACTTTTCGAATGGCGTACCATACTAATCGAGGTACTTAAAAATGTACATTGTAACAACATAGCATGTGATCATGTGGATTTGTCAATTGGATCGTCCTGAACATTATTGGAACTGGAGCCATAACATGACTCACATCTGGTTACCTTAAAAACCCAGTAAGAGTACTTGGATGCAAAATGACTTTGTCCCAATAGGTTCTAAACCGTACAAGATACATAACATATTTACCATCTTATTTTGTTTGTTGTTTTGTTGCCGACAGTTTTGATCTTCTACTTTTTAAATCCAGGATGCACCAATTTAGACATATGGTTGCTGGAATAGGAATATGACTTGTTTGCGAAGCCATTTTCCGGCCATATTTCCTAAACCATAGGAAAAATGGCAAAATATGCCTGGCATGTTTACGTCCACCTGTTTGTTGCCGATAACTTTGTTCTGTTATATTTGTTTTGCTATAAATCATCGTTTCCGTGATATGGCGCAAAATAGTGAGTATTGTATTTGGGGGTCGATGTGTGGCCGGAGGATGAAGAATATATCATTCAAAATAAATTATGAGAAGCGAAATTTATTTTATTCCGTCCATATTCAGAAACATTACACTGCATTTCATGCATCAATGCCATTTACTAGAGCAAAAAAACATATGTTTCATGTTAACGTGTAATAAAAGAGATTTAAACTAACGGCGTTGGCTGGTACCTCAAAGAAACACAATGCAGATATACACAGTAAAGCCATTGTAAACAGTTGGCGTGAAGTCGTGTGTACCAGGCATGCACCTTGAAATATAACATAACAATAATTTCAGTAATTGGCGTGCCTAATAAACATTCAGAGTGATAAGCAGCAGCAATTATGTAATCAAAAACAATTGAGGGAAATAGGTATATTTAAAAACATAGTATTAATACTGAATGTATTTAAACAAATTTTAAAGTCAAGCATTTCGACGCCTCTCATACTGTTTACAAAAATATAGCCAAAAATTGTTTTCGCAAAAAAAATTCAATGAAATTCCAGCTATCACAACGCTAAAATTGATAAAAGTAACGATACCCGCTGCATAATATTTAAAACGAACACATCTGCAGAGAGAATACGTCATCGCAACAAACAGTTATAATATCTGTCAAAAAAGGTCTTCATCAATAGAGCCCAAAGAAGATGTTACTAGGCAGCGAAACTCGTTAGAATTGTGAAAGGATTTTGCATATCTCCAAACTTTGGAGCCATTCCGCAGAACACCGTTGGAAAAAAAAGTAAGTAATATTTGCCTTTGCTTTGTCATATTTATTGTAACTTGTTATCGTTAATACAAGTTTACGCAGTACTCCGATCCATACATCTTAGTTTTAGTATTTTCAATCTCAGGATTTGTTTTAATAATGTTCTGTATAATCCTGTGCATTCTAGCTCTCATATTGTACACCAGATCGATATCCGAGGTATCAGGTTCATGTTAGCAAACGTCATCTATCTTTGTTCTGTTTTTATGTAATGTATTTAGTTAAATTTAAGGTGAAACTCTACTCCCACTCACGGAATCATAAGCACAGATTTTCCTTACTGCATGAAAACTGGTGCACCGAGGCGCCCAGTTAAACAACGGAGTGATTCATTTGAAAAACCATGAAATATTTTCCTTTCGAGAATGTGCATTTGTGATAGATCAGGTTAATGAGTAGTCACAGCATTTCGTACCAAAACAAATCAAGAGTAATACATGTCGTTTATACTATTTTCCTCCCGAAATAAATTGTTTGCTTCTGAAGTTAGGGTCCCTTGTCATAAAATTTATACTTTTGTGATAAAATTAACGTCATTTCTAGGATTATAACAAATTTCCAATGAACATGACAATATTTTGAAATGATGTTTACTTTGATATAGGGGAATAACGTATTTATCAATTTACTGCTTTTTTTCTAATCTATAATGGAATGGCTGCCAAAAAATGAGGTTGGCTGCGAATGTAAAATGGCATAATGACCTTAATTCATGACGGTAACTACTGAAATAATTTGAAAAGGTAATGGAATTGAGTGGATAGATTTTGGCGTACTTTGACATCGATGTCTTCAAAGCGTATGAGGTCGAAGTGAGGTGAGTAAGGAACAGCAACGGAAGGCAAGAGTCGGTGAAACTGGAGATCATCGATGAAATCTGCCAAGCAGCGACATCGTCCAGCACGATTCTCACGTGCAAAAATCTAGGAGCGACCATATTGAGAATCGAACTCCTTTCGCTTTGGTGGGATGCGAGTAGTCTGACCACTTGACCACCGCGTCCGCTCGAAACGGAGAATGGAATATCTATCGCTGAATTTAGAGTTGAAGATAGCCAATTAATTCAAACCCGATGTCATAAAAAAATTGGCACATTTATTTCATTGCAAGGTGCAAGTATTGATTTTGCCTCTCGGTAGCATTTAAGAAATGTATTAATATATTTAGAGTTTTTGAAACAGGATTACTATGAAAAAGAATATAATAATTCATTTTTATTATATAGCCGTTAGTACAACAATGCAACGAGTGCTGAGAAGTTCTCATCTAACATAAACGCACATGCAAATTGAGTATGCATGTTCAGGTTTTCCTACTCCGAACTCTTACAGTTTAATTCAAAACTTATCGTAAGAAAGAAATGCGGTCATGTGTTCACACAGATCAAGTGCCACGGCCCGTTGTGCCTTTCTACATTCTTAGAAATTAATCGCAAATATACCACACCTGTGAGTATGTATAGTGAGAATGCGGGAATAGTAAATTATTTTCACATTGATCAAAATTTTCGCAGGAAAGAGACAGATTGGTATCAAAGTTCCGAACTTTGTATTGTAAAGAGGCTAAATAGTTTTATATTTTCAACCGTATATGGGGTCTTTTTTTCATATATTATGTAGGTTAAAATCTTTTATTTCTAGACAGGAAGTTGAAATTTATTTACAGTGTAAATAAATATCACTTGCAAGTTCTCCCTTTCGTCATAGGGTTAGTGTAAAGGATAACCATCGTTAAGGAACTTCATAAAGTTAATAGTTGAAATCATTTACAAAATCAGCATATCAGATTAACACAAAATTACATATGTTTCGTGTGGATTCCACAAAAATGTGCAGTAGTTATAATTGCACACAAAAAAAAAAACAAAAAAATTAAATGAACCGGCTATTTACCTGAACACAGTTCCTCTCACTCAGCGAGTNGCACACAAAAAAAAACAAAAAAATAAAATGAAACGGCTATTTACCTGTACAGTTCCTCTCACTCAGCGAGTATTCTATACGCTATAGCAATAGTTACTAAAGTGATTTGCCGTTTTATAATTGCTAAATTGGAATTCTCCACAAAAGCAAATTTTCCATCGGATATCTGCATTAATGTTTAAACTGTCAGTACATATCACGCAGTGCATCCTCAGCCGCGAACCGAGTCCCACAGACGTTGGCAAACATCTTTACTCCTCGCCGCCTCTCTCTTACATGCCACGGAAAGCCCGTGCTGCCAGGAGACCAGGGACCGAAGTTCCTATAACTAGTTAAGTGGGTTTGTATATCTTGTTGCAGCCCGACACACTTGGGTCAAATCATTGAGCCGGCGGCGGGCTGCTGTGTTTATGTTTTAGTTGGACTCCGGGCCCATTATTATAGCATTAACCACGGTTGCTATGTTAGTAAATGTAAGTGTAGGGTTTATTGGCACTCTCCTCCCTAGATCGCCACGCGCATTATATACACGGTCTACAACCCCTCCCGCGTACAGAGTCGCAGGCCAGGCCTCCAGAACAATAGGAAACACAGTACCTTATCAACAGCCAATCACAAGCTTTGCTCCATGGCAAAATTGCTCTCTAATAACGATACGGCGTGTCTTTGGCGCGCAGGCCAGACGCCTTGCAAGGTACGTGCCACAATGCACAACCAGCCATACATATGTATTGAATGTAGACGCAACAACAGGCGTCTCGCGTCTTGCAAGGTTGAACTCAGCGCCGAGCAGGCATGTTTGTTGGCTGGAAAACATAACATGTACCAAACATAACATACGTTATTGTTCACAGAAGTATAAAACGCTTGTGATACAAGATACATTAAGGTAAGGACGATGCACGTCATTTGTGGGGTGAGTTTTCAAAGGTTTCATTCAAAGAGTTTGCAGAAACCACTAACAGACTATAATTAGGCGGAGCCGCGGTGGTTTGGTGGTTAAACTACTCGCTTGTCACCTAGACGAACCGGGTTCGATTTCCGGCGGGGTCGCTCCCGGATTTTCGCATGTGGGAATCGTGCCGGACGATTACGCTGGTCGTAGGAAGGGAGAAAATAATAGTCAAAATATTAAAATTCCACATAATTAGGATTACTAATTGAAATACTAAAGATTATTGAAAACAATTAATGAAAATAACGACACAATTGAATCATATGTTCAGCAAATTAATAAGCAGACAGAATAATCATCTCAACAATAAGTTATATTATCTGTAAAACAAATCCGTCTATTATTGAGTTGGAAAAAGTTGTTACTAGGAAACAAAGTGCGTTAGATTTGTGAATGGTTTTCTGCTTCTCCGAACTTAAGAGGTATTCCTTGGTACATCGTGATAGAAAAAGTAAGTAACATTTTCCTTTGCCTTCTCAAATTTATTTGAGCTCATAATCGTTACTATAAATTTTATTAGTACTCCCAATTATAAATATAATTTTTGCGGTTTTTAACTGTTGCTTCCGTTATATTTTTGTGTTGTGCAATCAAGCGTTCTCTACGATAGTTAATATCTTGAACTGTACCTACACCAGTTTGATCTCCTATGTTTCAGGTTCACATTACGGACAAGTCATGTATCTGTCTTTTGTGTTTATTTATACGTAATCGGTATAATTCAAGACGAACCTCAAACAACCTCCACTCACGAAAACCAAATAATAGTTTTTCCTTTCTACATAAAAGCTGGATCACTGAGGCCCCCAGTTACACAAAGGCTTAACTCATTTGAAAAGCTTTTAAACATTTTTTATTTGAGAATGTATAAATGTGATGGACTAGATGAATTAGCATCCCCTACATATCTTACCGACACAACTCGGAAGTAAACCCAGCCGCTTAAACAACTGACCATATGAGGTAAATAATCTGCTTCTGACCTTTGGTGACTTGTAATATTAAATATATGCTTTGGGGATATAATTAGCTCCGGTACTGAGATGATTACTGAATGATTGCAGATAATCACGAAAAGCCTTTAAAATAATGTTTTAGTTTGGTATATGTGAATGCTACAGATAGGAAGCTACAGCAATATTTTTCAAAAGGAGAACGGAATAGTGTAATAAAATGAGGTTTGGCTCTGAATGTAAAACAGGAAAACGTGACATCAATAAGCTTCTGAAATAATTTAAGTGGAGAATGGAATATCTGTCACGAGATTAAGTCTTTAGGATATTTTGTTTCAAACTTATTGTATGGAATAAATTGACTCTTTATTTTATTGCCACATTATCTGCAGATGTTGATAATATAGGGTCAGCGATAACTGATAACTGTATTGAAGTACTCCTTCAATTTTGTTTCCTGGTAGCATTTAAAACGTTTATTATGAAATGTATAATTTTCGAAACCAGAGTTTCCTTGAAAAAGTTGGATATGCAGGCTCTATTAGCACATTTAGTAGAAACAATGTCATGAGTGCTCCACATTTCTCCTGCAACACAAACGCACATACTAATGGCATATGAATGTTGTAAGATTCTACCTAAATGGTGACGAGTAGCCGTAGATGATTCAGGCTTCCCGGCTCCTAACTCGTTACAGTTTCATCCAGACGTATTATAAGATAGAAATGCGGTCATGTGATCGCACAGACCACGTGAGTGTGCCCGCTCGGCCTATCTACATAAATATCCAGTGCAAGTGTTTCCTTGCGTCGACGGGGCGGCGTGGAGCATGTCGGAGAAACATAAAGTTACTTATGTATCGTGCCGATTCATTCTATAAAATGCTGTAGGAAAGATTGCAAACCAAAAAAACCCACATAAAACACGGACATTCTTTTTCGTCTGANCATTCTATAAAATGCTGTAGGAAAGATTGCAAACCAAAAAAACCCACATAAAACACGGACATTCTTTTTCGTCTGATCACAGTTCCTCTTGTTCAACGTGGATTATATACAATACAGTAAAACTAATTGTCGTGATCTACAGTTTAATATTCCTGAATTGGATTTCGTCACAAAAATCAATTTTCCACTTGATATTTGCATCAATTTTTTTATCTTTTCAATGCACATCCAATGAAAGTTACCCGCGCTTGGAAAACGTGACGGCGAAATAATTATTTATGGTACGAATAAATCTAATACAGTGTAATATGTGCAATACAGATGTTTCGGTAAAGTTTATTACATGATCTCATGAGCTGGTGTCTCGTAATTTGACAGTATAGTTTTGCAATGCTTCTTTCTTACCAAAATACATTATTATTGCATCACAAATTGGAGTTTCGTATCCGACAAACAATGTTTCACGTGGAACTACTTTCATCATAATAAACGCATCATCAGTCAATACGATTTTTTTAAAACTATAAATATTTGCNTTTCTCAGTATGATACACTGTCCCTTATACTATAAAAATATTATGTAAAGTTTTTATTCACATTGATATCAAGACTTTATTGTAAGACGCTGTTAAAATAATTTAAATTATAGCTCTAATCGATATATTACATTTAAAAATTACAAAACAGCTTAAAAAAAATATAAAATTATATCAACAACACGTAAACACTCAACAACCTAATAGTAATTGATAATAATTAATTCTAATTTTCAGAGCAATTGTTTTATAATAATAATGCCCAATGACTTTCTTATAAAGTTAGTGTGTACCTGGAAAGTATCATCAAGTATTATTTCCTTATAAACCACAATGTTTTATCAGAAACTCTATACAAGTACAAGTAAATGTACAAGAGAACAACGTAATTCAAGACAATGTTAAAGAGTAAAATGGAAAATTAAATATGCACTACTTTAGAAACTAAATATATGACGGTGTTTGCATAAAAACAAATTCATAAAAAGTTGTTCAATTTTGTTTTACTATTAAATTACCTTAATGGTACAAATTTTTTTTGTGCAGTTTATGAGATACAATTACTCGCAAGGGACTGGCCTGTAATTAATCCGTGTGTGAAGTAAAGTACAAGCCTCGAAATGTCAAAACATTAATGAAAGTTCAAATGTAGCAAAATATTAGAACAAAATTTAACTTATTTCGTACAAAATTGAAGTATTCTCATTTGTTCCATTAATTTGAAACGACCTTCTTTTTTAATTCATCCTAGGCGTAAATATATAATACGGTAAATGTAAGCCCCGTGATTCGTATTAGTCCTATATATCTCATGTTATGTCTCTCGAGCAATTTTTTGTAACTTAAAATACCTTGCACTAAAGATGGTGATATATTTATTCAGAAATTGTCAAGGGGAGGGTACACAGTGTACAGTAAAACAATGCTCCATTAGCAGTATTTTAAATTAACCATCGTTCAATAAGTTCAAGCGTACTGGTTTTGTAACTGGTCTCAGTCTTGAAACCCGTACGGATACTGATCAATAATGAACTGGCAATTAGAGTTGAGTGTAGAGCCTGATACAGGCGGACATCTTTTGTGAACAAGAAGGTGATCACGAAAATGTGAACAAGAAGTTAAAAACACACTTGTATTNCCTGTATTCAAGTCCCATGCGCATACTGTACACACAGTAGTAATACTTGAATGTTGCAGCATGCCAGTCACTCATTTCCACCACAGCACACAATAATTTACAAACCTAAAAATCACTTATACATTATTAATATCTGTTTTCTACTCTCAAATTAACAATTTGAGTATAAACAAATGTAAGGGAACTTCATACACGTATAATATGCAAATATAAACAACCTACTTGCCAAGATGGTGAACGAAAAATATAACAGTCTCTAAATGAGTCTAGCTGCA
This sequence comes from Clitarchus hookeri, assembly GCA_002778355.1. Lineage (NCBI taxonomy): Eukaryota > Metazoa > Arthropoda > Insecta > Phasmatodea > Phasmatidae > Clitarchus > Clitarchus hookeri. The sequence goes on along the minus strand of NQII01009496.1, from coordinate 29,691 downwards.
CGCAAGCCCTTGCATGCAAGCCACTTGCAAACACGTTATCCAGTCACAGGAAAAAGTTGTACACCTTCTTATACAAGAAAGTGAACCACGTGTAACAGGCTATAGTTTACGTACATGTGATGTAATACGTGAATGCGGAAGATGTATCTTACACCTCAATATCTAAGCAGGCGGCAAATAGTTTTAAAATTAATAGGTGCTGTATAACCTGGCTTCTGTTAATTTATATGTATAGCCAAACGTGACATCGTGCATCATTGCTCATTCTAAACATTACCAATAAGACTGTGTATTAGAAAATTTCAATTATACGAACGACATTTATAAATTATAATGATCAACAGAGATTATTTTATCCATTCAAAAAGAGCCTCAAATTCGGGGCTCATAAAATCTTACATAAAGTGAGAGAATTTTCTCAGCATTTAAACGTGGTCGGTCCACTGTTCACTGCAATGTCTCCGTCAAGTGGTAACACCATAGAAACTCTGGCTTAGACTTTACACTGACAGGCCGAAGAAATTAACTAATTGAGACAGCTGCATGATGTATTGTGTTGTGCGAACCTGTCGTCGCACATCCGTTTCAAGGAACGATAATCGCAGCCCAGGTAAATTTCCTAAAGGGATAGTGATAGGACTTTCCTCCGAAACTTGACCACCATATATGTACCGAGAGCTCACTGATCACACGCATCAATGCCCGAAGTCAAACGTCTGGAGAGATGCAAACACCGTCCAAAGTGGAGCATAGTGAGAGGCCATATGTGTTGATGAATAACGGTACATGACCGGGCAGCTGGAGGAATGAGTGTGTACTTGCACCTGGAGAACGCCTGGCGGACTGTATTTACCCGTAGTGCTGTGTAGACAGTGACATTTGATGCCAGTGATTCAATAGTTTGAGACTGTTCCTCTCTGGTACTGATTGGGCACTCAGTTAAAATCAACGAATTGACTGACTTTCCCCTACACAAACATTTATGGGCAACTTTATCTTACCACGCCTAAGCAAAAGTGATGTTTAATCGTCCATGACACCGACTGTGGAGTTTGCAGGATCTCTCTCTTGCAGAACTAACACCCAATAATCTATGAGTCATGAAGTTTGACGTTGCATTACGTTACATGCTTGCAGAAAGTATCGTTACGGTAAAACAAAGACTAACACCGTAAGAACATATACTTAATGCGTTTGGAATGCTTTTATACCGATAAAATGCTTGCCAACATGCGATGTGTAGGTGCGAATAAGTATTGCAATAGCTGCAAAAATAAGTTTTCTCTGGCGAAAGTGATTCAGTCGAAGTCCCAAATTATGCTGGAGACGACACCGCCTAACAACTGGATGGTACAGCCGAAGAAACAGTTGGTAAGGTTTAAATAAGAACTGGCTCGTCCGACGATTCAGTCGACCACATCGAAAATGGTGAATGTGTGACACGTGAACAATTCGATGGCACTGTACAAATCTCAGACGATAGTGCTACTGTTGCTGTCTCCTGCTGAGTCGACCTGCTCTTCACACCAGCTACTGCCATATTAAGTATCTTAATATAAACCGCGCTTCCTGTATACCCACACACATGACATAATGTGTACTTTGTGATGCACCATGGGAGGCAACGAAGCAGGTGCTGCTGTGCCTAGTGATGAGTTGACAAGTGCAGCATTCATACACGTCATAGGCATAGGCAACATACAGTGTATATGAACGAAACTATATTAACGTTGTCAATTACACCAACAATAATGGATGATGCAGCAACACAGATTTTAACTTCGAGGATATCGGGGGTTCTCTAGGCCCATCAGAGACATTATCATCACCGATCCGTAGGTTCCTTGCATATGAACACATTGTGAAATGTATGTATGTATTAGCGAAAGTCTCATCGCAGTAGTTGCACTGATGTCTTGACGGAACCAATGAACTGCTCACAGTATTTACAACGGAATTTTCCTGAGTAGTATATTCTCCAGTGCAAACAGCATCAGATACCGTCACAGCACAACACCGATTATGTAATTCTGGTATATAGTGCTTATAAGGTAGTGACAATAACAATAACATATTGCAAGACGTATTTTCAAGATGTCACTTCGTCGACCAAACTACGATTTACACTTGTCACAAGTGAATATAGCTCCCTCATTTATTTGGATACAATATACCTCATGTCGTCGAGCATAGCAGGCGATGTTCTAGAATGTTCCACCTTCGGTAGAAACGATGTTCGCTCTTCGCTGTCTGAATATTAACTAAGCCATACACTCCCGATGCAGATTTCGTACATACAAGACGACGTAAACGTGCATGTCAAAAAGGTAATTTGTAAATGAAATAAAATTTTTCTATTTTCCAAAGTTAGGAAAACGTCAGTTAGCTTCACGAAACTGCAGAGACTGTAAACATCATAGCAGGCAAGATTGATAAAACAATGAATATAATAGATATGCGTCAACACCAAGAATAAGCATGTGCTAAAAAGATTTATACAACAGTTTGAAAGAACACACAATTCAACAAATAATGACAAGAGGGAACACCTCGAAGTGCACACAAAACCGGGAATTACATAGGATTATGAAGAAAACATCCCAATAGGCCATCTCCAAAAATTTTATTATAAAAGCATTTAATATACGCATATGAAAATAACAAAATTTGTCTCTAACGAAGCTGAATATGTTGACTTCGCCACAAACGTACCTCTCTGAGATGACATGTTTTTCTGTTTAATTTCTTTGCCAAACGTCAAACCGTCCCTCGTCACACGTAAGAACGTTTTATTGGGTGCACCTTCTTGCAATAACAGGGCTCGTGGTAGATTCTAATAATGCATCTTTATATTGCATTTATAAAATATGAGGGCGTCCGCATTACCTCTCTCTCATTTATCTTAAAATATATGTTGTATGTATTCTTTCTTCCTGAAATAAACAGTGTAAAACTTCAGTTTGATTGCCGCATCTCATTCTGAAGTCTGATATTGTTCAGCGAATCCATAAATCTAAGGTCTCATCCACCGGAAGACATACGGGATTCCATGTGTTTCATACTGCGTGCCCATGAGCCTTGGACCTTTGTTTTACCCGCTCGTTATATACAACCTTAATGGGGCCAAAAGTTTAATGTCAAATATTATAATTATCTCAATTGAATATATACATATAATTTTTATTCGCAACCGCTGAAATTAAATTATTAAACATTATATGTGTGTTCCTTATATATACATATCGAAATTATGAATAAACGACACAAAATAATTAAGAAATGGATAAAAAGTTTTTTAAATAGTCAAATTATATTTACGAAGTTTATTCAGCTGGCGAAAATTATAATGTAATCTTATGACAATTACATGACATTCTCAATTATTCCGGTAGATAAGGTGAACCAGAAGTCGCTATCACTGAACGTCACTCGTTTAATTCAAACCGTTTGATATTGACAGACTAAATGATGCTTTTTCCTTCTGGCACAGTGGTATGAGTGAAGTACAGTTTATGTTTCACAGCATTCACTTTGACCAGACTGATTCGCATATAAACTCGAGATTTTGCATGTTGTAACTATTTTTCCCAATAAATTATTTATCTTTTTTCATCCTTAAGAATTAAATTCAGGACCAATTACATACCATAACAGCGTTTACTAAGGGCGTAACTATGAGATTGTGGCAGCTAAACTTAATTTATATTTTTTTTTCTCAAATTTTTATGTACTTTATCTATTTTGTTTAAATTAACCCTGTAATGAACTACCACTAACTGGCTAAAGTTAATGTTTATTACAATCATTATAATTCACTCCAGCCATACCACTGCTGTTATTTGACATTCAGTATATTCATTGGCAAATTCTCAATAAAAATCTCTTTACAAGATATATTTATGAATGTTTTTTTTGGGTTCCATAATTTGCTAATTGAGTTTTCCGTTAGCTTAACTGCGTTAAGTTCGATGTGTGCCAAAAAACTTAGTTTTTATTCATTCTCGAATGTTACCCTTATATGTTCATCTGAAAGATGGATAGTAAATTATTCTAAACATTTATGTCTGTTGAATGTCGACATCCCGTGTCCGAACACTGCGCAATTTTACAAACTGTTATAGTTATCGTATGTAGGTTAAGATAATGGAAACATTTAGGCTTTTCCGCATATGAAAAGGGTCATATAAAATAATAATTTCAGTAAGATAAGTTTGAAAATATATTTTACTTTAATTCAGATGATTTGTTTTCTAATATTCAGATTTAATAGCTTCTTCTCGTGGTCTCAATTGTCCGCCCTTCGAAATATTTTATCTACCGTACAAGAAAACTTAATTACAGGATACCAAAACGAAGTAAGTATTGTGCTTATGACAAAAAAGTCGAGCTTAAACAAAGTCTTTGACCATGTGTTGTAACAGAAAATTTTACTGTTTCTTGAAAAAAAAAAACCACTTTATAAATCAAATTTGTTAAAGAAATTAAATGCATGGAATATCTATGTTTCATTTGACAATCTATAGGAAATGTCCCCAAAAAAATGCCGTAATATATAAATAAGTAAATAAAATTAAAAGGTTTTTTGGAAATATTTCTGAAATAAAAATTCTCCGCTACAATCGGTTATTTCAGTAAGTGTGTCCATTGTTTCTAAACAAAATCTCTTAACAATTGAGCTCCCGACAGTTGTTACTAAGCAGCGAAACTCAATTGATTTTAAATGCCAAGCTTTATGTGCTGCAAACTTACAGACCTACATTCAGCGGAACTTCGCAAGAAATAAAGTAAGTAATGTTTTACTTCATCATCTCAGATTTACTCGAGTACATCTTCATTAAGAGCAATTTCAGAACCAAAAATTTATTTTAACATATTCAAACTTAGCTTTTGTTAAAGTAATGTGCTGCTAAATCTTGCGTTGGAATACTTAAACTCATCCTTACGAAATTTTCGTATTTTCCATTGTTGCAAATTACTTTATCTTTGTAGTTTCAGGTTCATATTATGGACGAGCCTAAAATAGTAGTTAGTTCTGTTGTAAGCCAATCCACACGCGATTCCCCACGGCCTACAAAAACAAAACCACGGATTAACTTTCGTGCACACAAAAGGGGGGGGGGGGGTGCCCAGTTTTATCAAGATAATAGCTGCCATTGGTAGAAATTAAATAGCACACTAGCTAACCAATGTGTAATTGTGGAACAAGTATACTAACAACCAACGCCAATTCCAATGATACAGGGCCGGAGATGAGCAACTGTATATTATTCAGACTTTCTGGCTCCTTGCATGCACCGCCTTTCTATAAAACGTCTGCAAAGAAAGGAATGCAGTAGCACGAGGACACGTGATCTCACATGACAAGTTACAGTGCCCGCTGTCAGTATAGACTAATGTCCTGCGCACGTGTTCCTCTACGCAGCGCTGTTTCTATCACAGGAGGAGTTTACTAGTTGGCTATAGATATGAATATTTTCTCATAACTAACAGAACAGTTAAGATAAATTCTCTATCTCAATGCTAATTTATCGTTATAAAGTATATTTTCAGGAGTAAAAACTAAAAAAAAAACATACAGTTGAATTTTAAAAATTGAAAAATTGATTTTTTTGCCTAGTAGACCGCAATATAAGCAAATTTTTTTTTTTTAATTTTTTTAATGGGTTGTTAATACCACTTAAGAATATGTAATAACTGTGGCATTAACAATTCGTTAAAAATTTTACAAATATTTTTCATGAACTGAGCTCTATACTTCGAGCGGTTTTGTTCCCTTTCATAACTCGAACACACTCCAAAGTTTGGATCAGGATATTAGATTTTGTATAAAATTTTTGAAAATTGCTTTGATATTGCCAGTTTACATATTTCTAGAATGGACTGTTGAACAAAAGTACGCCTCCTTATGGTTTTAAGGCAACGTCAGCCATTTTGTGGTTCCAACATATTTTCGGTGGGAATATCAATGTGTATGTACTGAGAGGAGAGTAAATTAACGTTATATAAGCCGTTATCACTGTGGTTTGGAGCTGGGAAAATCGCTTTATAATGTGGGGAGTCTTGTTGGATTTTCTATAGAGTCACTCCCAATATTTGAATGTAGTAAACATGGCGGACGTTGCCCTTACCCCACTTAGTTGCTGCTAAAGACACTAACTGCTAGGCGTTGCCAAAATAACCCTACTCTCACACCAGGAGTTGAAATTATACGGACACTAAACATAATTATATGTGATATAATTATCTTAATGGGTATTTACATCCCAACTATAACACCTGCTTTAAATTAAGTAAACTTGATAAATGATACCAGTAATTAGTGCATAACAAGGATGCATTATAAAGAAACTATTACTATTATAGGTATTCGGCAATATTTGGGTGTGGAACTACAGAAGTGCATTTCAAAGATTTAACGGTATGTTATATGTAGCGTGTAATGCTGCTTTTACAAAGTGCATCTGCACTGCATGATATATTGAAACCTATTTCACAGATATTCTAGACATAATTATGTGTGTGCTTTATATAAAGACACATTTATTTAATAAATCCTTTATTTTGGCATATTTTATAATTTAATACTACGTACGCGCTACAGCTTGTTAACAATACACAGAATGTTATTTTAATGAAGCCACAAAAAATTAGAGAGCAAACATATTTCTCCTTTTTTCATTTACTTGGAGGATTACACATGTACACAATTCTCATTTCTTCGCAATAATTTTACAAAATTTACTTATTTAACCATTCACGTAGTTGAATAAATCGTGTCTTATTTTGTTTATCATTACACAGAATTTGTAAAGTTTCTCAATGAACAAAGAAATGCTTTGATATCCATTATATTAGTTTACAGCGAAGCATGTTATTTTTAAAAGAAACTTTATATTTACTTTACCTAAAATAAATTTGGCAAACTGCACTCAAAATAACATAAAAATAATGCCTAAATGAGAAACAAATCAATTCTTATGCACCTAGAGAATATTTTAATTTTTTATTTTTGGTTTACTTAAATTAAAATATTATTTACAAAAACATTATATACAGAAGTATACATGAAATTTAAAAAAGTACCTAATATTAATATTGTTAGAATTTCCAAAAATGAAAAGGTAGATCTTTGCAAAATTAGCTAAATAATAAACTACAACAAATATATCCTTATAAATATTGTAAGAATTTGACAAAACATTTTTCAGAAATTTACTTAATAATTCTTAAATCATTATTATTGAACAAATAAAGGTAAAATTTAAAGGATGTATCCCGAATATATTATTTTCCCGTAACGGTTTATACGCTTTTTAAATATAACCTGAATGTAGAATGTGTTCTGATTGTGCTATTTTAGCCAGATATGTCGCAAGCCCTCAGTGCAATAATGGCCTATGTGTGTGTGCAGGATGCCAGTTTGGAGAAACATAAAGAAGGCGGCGAGGAGGGTCTTCAGGCGTGTTTGTCCCTGCGTGGCGCCTCCCTTAGTAAGTTACTTGTACTCCCACTAGCATGTGTAACTACAGTTTATGCCGTTAGCTGATATTGTTTTAATTTTGTTTTTGCTGCAAACTTTATGTGAAGCAGTCCGTATCTCCATAAATACACGCGTGATACACAGAAAAGGTTTTCATCACAACTTAATTTATAAATGCAATTTTTTGTTTCCTTTATTATTATTATACCAAAATTAACATTTTTTATCTTTTATACTTGAAATTTAAAAATGTGATTTAAGATACAATTATTATCTCCAACAGACATGGTATATTGCCCATCAATTTTAAATTATAATTAATTTACTAGAAAGGCAATGTTTTATAGTTTCAATAATCAAACAAGAAGTTATCAATATAACTGATGAACCTACTTTCTATTACATGTATGCAAATAATTTTCATGTAGTTATTAATAGGTTAGATGGTAGTGTAGTTGATAGCGACATCATTAGAGATGCAACCAGAAATAGAAAAAAATAATATTGTCAATTTCAAATTCACACGTGCCTTACCTGGGATTCGAAAACAGAACACTTTGTACAGTAAGCTGACATGCAACTAAATACATCGTGGATGTCAGATTCAGAACCTCAAATTCGATATTAAGAAGTCTGAAGTTTAGATAGACTAGGATTAACAACTTCAAATAATTACATCTATCATCATTTTGCAAACAAGTGTGTGAGATACTTAAATCATGTATTTCTTGTGGTCTACCATAACTCTTATGGTCTACCAAAACTCTACTTGTTTGCAGAATTTGGTGGGAAATATCTCCGCCTGTTCTCGAGAAATGGCATATAGGCTTTAATTTCTCATTTGGGCTAATGTTGAAAACATCCTAAATCATGCTCTGTTCAGGCCTATCTCATGCTTGGAACAAATATAATAAACTTTACTAAATGATTTGTACTGTAGACATACTGTAAATAAAGCCAGACACACTTTAAACATGGCCTTGTACAGCACTAATAGTGTGAAACGTTTGGTGGGAACTGGCTGATTGCTCTCGAACGTAAGAAAGAAATCTTAATTTTCTCATGTGGTGGTATCTAGAGAACAAAACGCAGAATTATTGGTACATTTTTGTTTGTTGAAATTGTTACGGTTGAAATTGTTTGGGACATATAGCATACTCACATTAAATACTTACATTGCTGTGATATTGAAAAATGAGACCACCTTAAGTGATATAAATTTTGATGGACTACAAATACATAACTTGTCGTCTTTGTTTGATGGTATCAGTTAACATTTTCTCGAGATATTACACGAAAAACTTAGTTTTTCTTTTGGTACATTCTTCCAAAATGGCAACCAATTGAGGTTATGTATTCGATCGTTTGATGATTATATATATGCTGTCAGCATATAAAATTATGTTCAAATTTGTTACTTTGTTTCGTAGACAAAGTATGCTATGCTAAAATGTCTATATGGACACTATTTTGAAGAAAAAAACCGCCTGGTACTTTCTTTAAAGGCATAGATTTTCAATTAATATGGCATACCACAGTCACAGTATGATTTATTTGCCAAATTTGGAAGGCATTGCTTGTTGTTTCCCGAGATAAGACAAAACTCTACTTATTTATATGGCTCTATCTTACAAAATGGAAGACAAAATAAACTCTGTGTAGATAAATTTTATTTTTGTAATGAATATTCCAAGCCCACAAAATTAAGTTGAAATTTGTTACATGGTTTTGTAGATAAAGCATTGTATTATAAATTGCGTATATGTCATTAATATACCCACAAAAACAGGTTAGTTAATATTACCTACCACAGTATTGAGTGTCATAATTTGTTAGAATTAGTTTATTGTTTTCCGAGAAATAACATTAAAAATGTATATATATGTAAAACCATCTTAGAAAATGGCATACAAAAAAGACTTTGTATTGACAAATTTGTTTCTTGTAAAAGATAATTGCAGTATAGCATGTTTAGTCGGAATCGGAAAAATACTATGGGCGATATTGTAAGTAAACCTGAAATATTTATATAAAAACAATTTAAACAATCGGTGCTTTAAAACATTGAACTTGTATAAAAGAATATTACTTAAAATAGTATATTACTTATATGCCCAATTCGGAAGGAATTGATTGTTTAGTTACCGATATATAACATAATAAGTTTATTTTTCACGTTGCACTAACTTACAAAATGGCCCATTAACAGCATTATCACAATGAAATGCTTTCGTCACGCGCTGCAATGCTCCAAATTTGGTGTAAATCGGATAATTTGTTCCCGAGGTAAAACAAAAGATGTGTCGACGTAGAATTTTTTTAAAACCAGCTAAATGGTTTCCGAGATATAATATATTTTTTTCAATTTGAATTGTGTTACAAAATAAGGGATTAATGCTTTTAACGGTTTCTAAATTCAATGCTCACCTAAAGCAATGCCAATGGACAAAATTTGTTTTAAATATGTATAATGGTTCCCGAGATATATAACATAAAGAGCTCAGTATTTAAATTTGCACAATCTTACAAAATGGCTAAACAATGTATTATAGGTTTATTATTTCAATGCTTAAATCACGCACACTCAACGTACGAAATTTGATTAAAATCGTTCAAATTTTTCCCGAGGTATAATGGAAAAGCTTCAGTTATTTTTAATTGCGCTATCTTCCAAAATTGCGGATAAATACCATTATCGCCTTCTTAATGCAACTTTTATGTAATGCATTATAAATTGTGCAAATTTGATCTAATCGAATAATTGTTTCCCAAGATACAAAATAGTGGTCTACATTAAAAAAAATTGCCACCATTCCAGAAATAAGTCTAATCCGTGATTGAAAACTGCACAATTCTGATTAACTTAAATACAATAATGTGTTGACCATGTTTGGTTAAATTCTGTTGTCGCGTTTAAATGTTATCAGGGGGTTGGTGGGACATACATTTCATAAAGACAACTATGTGATCGTGTAAGCCTAACTTTCATTCGGAAAGACTAAAAAAACAGCGCTGGGGTTAACTCTAGATAAGTATTACGATCATTCAAATTCAAAGTAGTTTGTCAAAATTTCATAACAAAAATATTTGCTGTTCACTAGCTTTCTGTGCAATTTCGTACAAAATTATTGCCTTTACATCGTAAAGTAAGTATATAAAGCAGAAAATTAAATATGAAGTTGACTTATTACGTCACATGTCTTCATACAACTGCAATACACCATAATATTTCAATTTAAAAATGTATTATTCATATTTTAACTAAGAGTGAATATTATTTTTTTCATATAGTTATAATTGCAGATGGAAATAAAGTAGTAACCAACATAATTTATACATGTGCATAAGTAGGAAATAAAATAATTTCTTTATCGTGAAATGTTTGATCTTGGCTGCATTATCAATAAAACAATTTTAACAATTGAGTGGAATATTTATAATAAGTTTTTATTTGAAGCATTTCATGTGTGCAAATTCATTTGATTTTTAACTTGTAAAGGATAGACTAATACGCATGTACATTTATTCAACTGTCACAATTGTAAATGCAGCAGCAGTTGTGTAAGTAAACAACTGCTCTTGCTGAGCATTGTGCGTTGTGCTGCTGGTGTTACACAAGTGTTTGTCCTGCAGGAACATGAAGCACCTCCTTCCGTAGAGCCTCCAGTTTCAACAGTAGGAATAATATACCCTATCTACATTCATGTGAAAAATGAAACAGTTGAATTAATGCCAACTTCGCTCTGCGGAATGCTAGTTGAGGTAAAGTATCATTTTATTTAACAAGGGCGATGTGTTTTGGTCAGTTATCTTACAATATTGTAATGACAACAAAAATTTATATACTAGTAATTAGCATTCTGAAATAAATGAGNTATACTAGTCATTAGCATTCTGAAATAAATGAGCATTTCATATTTAACTGTTGATAACTACGAAGACAATTAAATCTGTAATAATCATCAACATTTAGGCCAACAAAAAAAAAGACATTTCCAAAGGTTTTAATTCATTAGTTTAACATATTTAGTTACACGAAATTAATTGTTCTTAGAAATTATATTTCTATTTCAATATAACTATTAAACGTGAACATGTAAAAATGCTCTAATGAGAGGATATGTTTGTTTGCAGGTGCAAAGATTAATCGTAACAGATATAATCGAAGTTAGGAATGGAATAATAGAAGTCCATTCTAACAACTCATACACTTCGACGGAAATGATACCAGTTGAACGATGGGAGTTCAACGATGGGTATGTATTTATTAAACAAAACTTAAATCTATGTGTTAACTTATCGCCTTTCATGCATTTCTTAAATATTTAAATGATATTTATTAAACAATTATGCTAATATTTTTATTGGTATACTGCAATATATAATACTCATAAAAGCTACAATTTATTAAGAACTGTTATTATTTCGTATGTCCCTAAAAACCATACAGAAAATAATTTATTTTTAATTGAATTCAATCTAAGGATATGGAATAATAAATACCATTTGAGAAAAACTTATTCATAATATAATCCGTTAGTTAGAACCATTAGAATAATATCATCAGCAGGATCAAAGGTGGTATTCCTGTTGGGAACATAAAGTTTTCACAAACATGTTTGCCCATTCAAAAGGAACTAATGAATCTCTGAATTAAATCGCTCTTACATATGTGTGTACATTTTCATTAAAACTATATACAATATATCAAGCTAAGGTGTTTGCTCAGTAATACACTCTCTTTTATAGTAGCCTTTCCTTTGCATGTATAAATCCAGAATGTCAGATTTAGTCACATATTTCATGAAAAATCTCTGGGGTTTTGGAAAGATTCGCTCAGTATCTAACGAAACTTCATGCAGACATAATTTCTGTCATAGAATTCCAAAACTTTTCTGGTTGTACATAAAAATCGTTGGCATGGGAGGTTACAATTTCTACGAATTGTAAAGAAAATTATATTTTCTAAATTTGTTTTGTGTCAGTCGAGCACTGCAGAAGACAATCCACATCGTGGTCTTTGTTCCGAAACCGGTTTTTTTAAGAGTATAGATTAATATTCGTCTAACCAGGGGGAGTGTGCGTATAAAGGCATTTAAAAAACACCAATTTTGTGACTTACTATCTAATTATTATGATGACCACAAATTAGTAACTAATTTGTTTAAAATGATGTAAACCACAAAATATTTACTTTATAGACAGCTTTAGTATATACAAATATTCCTTCAATTGTGATGCAAGGTAATGAGATATTCTAATGAAACCCTTCTGAAATGGTAAGAATAAGTTTCTGGGGTTTGTATATTTCCACCCTGAGATTACGGGACATTTGTGCGTCCTCCGCTATAAAATGTGTAATTCTGCAGTGGCTATTCGTTTTGTAGAGCCGATGAAGTGAGGGGAGTTATAATCTTGATTTTAGTTTCTCACATTCCCCTAAAAATCAACCTGAGATCGATCAAATGCAAATGTGTAATTTTCATTATCATTTTCCCATATTCTTGTAGGTTAATTTATCATTGAGGTATAATTATTGAAATAGATTTAAAATATTTTTTTATAATTATTCTTTTATGAACGTACTGATACATACTGGTGCCATGGTGTCAATGCTGTCAATGTTCTTGACAAGTTGACTTCTTGTTATAACATTGCTGAACTCACAACTATTTTCAAGAGATAGCACTAAAAATAAATGTTTTCGGTTGCAATTATGTATTATGTGCTTGGAAATTGTATTGAGTATGATTATATTAAACAATGGAGTGGACATATTCCTAAGACAAGCACAGGAGGCGACGTCAGTAGAGCTACCTGTAGCAGACTCTTTACAAACATTTTCATTGCCAATTTCTGTAGGCCTAACCGAAACGTAAGTGACAATGCTTTCCTCAAATTTTGAAATTGCTGTGAAGCGGAAGCAAGCTTTACTTCTGCACTCATATTATTAGTGCTTTCACCCACAGGAGGCAATTTAATGTAATTTTTAATTGGGAGATGCCTACACGTAATTTCATATGAATAAGCTTCAGAGAAAATATAGGGATGTATTTGCAGTATGCTACATACCTGAAAACCTTTGGCTACAATTCAAATCGTAGTTGCCTTTTCATAAGCAAGTCGAAAATAATATTACAATCTTCAGTTGCATTTTGCATCTAGCAGGTTTTTCTGACATCCATTTACTTCATCCGTTTGCATAAAACACTTTCAATTTGGTGTTCTATTTCACTAAATCTGTGAGAATTATATTACTGTTTCAATACTTTTGTGGTAAAAAACTGTTGCCAACAGACTACTTCTAGGTTGATCATTTAGATTCAACCAACATATTTGTTTCCTTATATAAACCACGGTATTTAATTTTACTTATAATATTACACGTATTTTATTTTTATTTTTGTCAAACAATTAAATTGTATAAGCTCGCTGAATACTAAGAAAATGTTCANGGTATTTAATTTTACTAATAATATGACACGTATCTTATTTTTATTTTTGTCAAACAATTAAATTGTATAAGCTCTGTGCATACTAAGAAAATGTTCAATAGGTTATAATAATTGTTGGTATTGTGGGGCAGGAGTCAACATAATCCTTTGTGCAGACTCTTGCCCCAGGAAATTCGCCGCAGCTAAACGAAAAAATATAATTTACCAACTACGTTTCACAGTTGCATGATTAATATCACACTCTTATATGAATTCCAGGGTAAAAAACATATATGTTACAAATTTACGAATTATTTGACAACATTAATTCGTTGCATTTCGGCAGGCCCTTCTTTAACACAAAAAAATATATCAAACGTCACTCCAAAAAGGTAGTAGAGACCGCACTCCTATTATTTGCGGCAATGGAAAACCGACCTTGTCCAGTGCGTGGCAAGCATTTCTTAAATTCATTATATAAATATTTATGCCATCCAACGTTGACTGTGAGAACTACGAAGTCGAAGGACGCTTGCCCCTTGCTGACTCTTACCCCACATTACCCTATTACTGAAACCTACCCTTTCGTAAACGCTTCTGTTTGACTCCGTGAAGTGACAAATGGTTTGGAATAACTCAATATTTTTATAATTATTAATGGAATTGTAATTAAATTGTTAAGAGTATTTTGTTATTTTCTATTAGCGAGGCTTATAACGTTTGACGTCATAGACATCAAAAATAATTTCCAAGTAGCCAACTTTGCATTTCTTTTATATTTACTATGCATTCGCAGTAACATTTATCTACGTTATTTGCAACTTCGTTTAAGCACTGCAATTTGCGGAATAAAATATAAACAAATTTCGTGATTAAATTTCCTTAATAACTTATACCAATTAATGAGTTTATTCACTGATGTAGACACAAGTATAATGGAAAATTAATTGGTAATTAATTCTTAGACACCTAAAAGATTTACTAACATGAAATATAATGTAACATCCAAAGTTCATAATTGGAAAACTTTTTTAGAATTATAAAATAATTCCTTGTTTTACTGCAATGAGATAATGTTTTGTCTGCAGTACAAATAATTCTCTAGAATTTTTGCATTCCAGTCTATTGAAACATGAAATATTTCGTTTATTACATTTTCAGTTTAGGTTATTAATTTTTTCCTTCATGTCCTGCACACATCAGCACAAACTTGTTATTTCTCACACAAAAACCAATGCAAAACTAAATAATTAAAAGCTCACAAAGACAAAGCAGTTCAGTTAACTTACCAAGAGGACAAACACTATTCAAGTTAGGCAATATATCTATGAACCAATCAGTATAAACACTACCAGACAATTGACATATCACATGCTGAAGGATGCAGCGAATGGTATTTTACAGAGATAGTAATAAAGATGAGTAATACTTTAGGTCAGAAGGACTGAGCAGCAGAACAGATACATATGGATCTGTTATACTCTGTCTAAGCTTCCTCACTAGTGAGTCACACGCCCTTGCACTGTGATACATGAAGCAACATGGAATACAATGGAGTCAAGCAGAATCCTGATTTCTTGAGGCATACGGAGCCACAAGTTTTGGAAGTAGTGTTCAAATAACGGATACTGTAATACGGCGGCCACTGGTCTCACTCATGTTCGATTGGAGACATGCCAGTGGAGCGAGTAAGCCATGGTAGTGTAAGGGCTTGACGGAGGCCGTCCTGGGCGATACGTCGCATGTGCGGCCGGGAGTAATCCTGCTGGAATATCGCACTTGGAATCCCAGTCAGAAAGGAAGCAATAGTGAGAATATCCTGATACCGCTTGGTCGTCAATATTCCACATTACACCACGAAGGTAGATTGGTTACCGTAGGCTATGGATATCTAGATCCTAGTGCCGGCTATGGGCAGAGAGTGTTACTGTATAGCCAGACTTTGATTGTGGCATTTACCAGGCGCCATCCACACCTGGGCGCGAGGATCACCGTACCCATAACGAAGCGGCACTCTTCACTAAACACCACACATCGTCAATCTGTCGTGTTCCATAGTTCTCTTGCTCGACACTACTGCAAATTGAGCCGCAGTTTTTACAGCGTTAAGGCCAGGGAACATAATGGGCGCTGTGATCGTAGATTCACCTTCGCAAGGCATCGGAAAATAGTTCGTGGGCACACAAAAGCCTCAACACTAGACAGTATCATGTACTGGGTCACCATGGCATCTCTCCACGCCTCATTTAAATAAAGTTACCTTAATTTTCTTAATATATTAATTAATTTGTTACATTACCAAAATTAAGTTTTATTCTGTAAACACGTACGCCTGTAAACTGTTTATTTGAACACACACTTGACATAATTTTTTCATACATTATTAATTTCAAATGAGTACGCATACGAAAGACGCTTTCAGATCTAAACATGGCAATTAATTGTCAATTAAATAAAGCATACGAATTTTAAAAATATATATTTATCTTTTACGTTGTTGTAAAATTGTTACACGATTTTTTTCAGGGTACATATTATCAAATACTATTATTGTTAGTAAAAATAACAAACTTTTTTATTTATTATTTAATAAGCATAAACATACTCTGTAAATAAAATTGGTATTAGTATTTATTATTTGCTCAACAGGAAAATCTACGCATGGTTGCCTTTAGAAGGATGTAAAACAAGTCGGTATTCGTTTGATGTTGACACCTGCTATTGAGGCCACGGTGGTGTAGGGGTTAGACTACTCGCCTGTCACCTAGGCGAACTAGGTTCGTTTCTCAGACCCCGGAATCGTGCCTGGCAGTGACGCTGTTGAGCTGGTTTTCTCGTGGAACTCCTTTTTTACCGCCCTTTCATTCTATACTCACCCCGTGGTGAGTATAGTCTCTACATAAAGTGTCACCCAAATCTCTTTACTCACTCACCATCTTCACTTGTTTCNGTGGTGAGTATAGTCTCTACATAAAGTGTCACCCAAATCTCTTTACTCACTCACCATCTTCACTTGTTTCCACGTTCAAGATTCTCGTTGAATATAGTACACTGAGGAGACCAAAGTCATGGGATACCTCCTAATATCGTGTCGGACCTCCTTTTGCCCGGCGAAATGCAGCAACTCGACGTGGCTTGGACTCAACAAGTCGTTGGAAGTCCCCTGCAGAAATATTGAGTCATGCTGCCTCTATAGACGTCCATAATTGTGAAAATGTTGCCGGTACAGGAGTTTGTGAACGAACTTACTTCTCGACTATGCCCCATAAAATTCCTACCCTAAGTAGAGCCCGCTAGAACCTGTCCAAATCATTCGCTGGATTTGTCCAGAATGTTCTTCAAAGCAATCTCGAACAGTTGTGGCCCGGTGACATGGCGCATTGTAATCCATAAAAATTCCATCCTTGTTTGGGTACACGAAACCCATGAATGGCTGCAAGTGGTCTCCAAGTAGCTGAACATAACATAACTTTTCCATTAAATGATCGGTTCAGTTGGACCAGAGGACCCAGTCCATTCCATGTAAAAACAGCCCACACCATTATGTAGCCACCACCAGCATGCACAGTTCCTTGTTTACAACTTGGATCCATGGATTCGTGGGGTCTGCGCCACACTCAAACCCTACCATCAGCTCATACCAACTGAAATCGGGACTCATCTGACCAAGCCACGGTTTTCCAGTCGTCTAGGGTCCAAATGATANCCAGTCGTCTAGGGTCCAACCGATATGGTCACGAGCCCAGGAGAGGTGTTGCAGGCGATGTCGTGCTGTTAGTAAAGGCACTCGAGACGGTTTTCTGCTGGCAGAGCCCAGTACAGCCAAAGTTCGGCCCACTGTCCTAACGGACACGTCCGTCATACATCCCACATTGATTCTTGCGGTTATTTCTCACAGTGTTGCTTGTCTGTTAAAACTGACCATCTGCGCACACGTCTTTGGTCTCAGTTATTAAGTGCAGGTGGTCGGCCACTGCGTTGTGCGTGGTGGGAGGTTATGCCTGAAATTAGGTTTTCTCGACACACTCTTGACAAAGTGGATTTTGGAATGTTGAATTCCCCAACCATTTCCGAAATGGAATGCCCCATGCGTATAGCTCCAACTACTATTTCGCATTCAAAGTCTGTTAATTCCCGTCATGCGGCCATAATCGCGTAAGAAACCTTTTCACACNCCGTCGTGCGGCCATAATCACGTAAGAAACCTTTTCACACTAACCATTTGACTACAAATGAAAGCCCAGCCAATGCACTGCCCATTTATACATTTTGTACGCGATACTACTGCCATCTGTATATGTGTATATTGCTATCCCATGACTTTTGTCACCTCTGTGTATAGGTATAAATATTTCGGGTGCAGAGAAATTGAGAAAAGAGATTATGAGCGGCATAATTATTGTGTAGAGACCAAACAGGACATTTTTCTTTCAATCTCTTAAATTCATATCAATTAAGATAAGTTGTAGTTTGTGTAGCAAACAGAATTTTATCTATTTATAAAATAAATTGCTTAAGTATTAATTCTACTAATGGGGGTAGATTGTCAGGTGTGCCTCGGTCCATGATAGTGTGTTGGGTTAGATTACACATTCATTTACACAAAAACTGAATTGCTTTAATCCGCCACATGAACCACAATTACATTTTAAAAAACATATATATATAAAATGTTTCAGTAGTTCGACAGTAGGAACTAACAGAAAATAACCTGCGACATCTCTGTTAATAATGGTATTTTATTTTTGATATTTGTCTATACAAACAAGACAGCATGTCAATGTTTCTATATTAGATGGGCTCTGTGATATTTCCAATGTTTCTTTTCAAAACTGAGTGTGAAATAGGTTAAAATATAAACAGCTCAGTATAATTCATAAAGACAATTTTTAATATTATACATAATACGAGTGATATATTTCTGTTCCAGATCGCTGAAACCGTTGTCTTGGCTTAGCCGCCGGGCTTCATAACTCAACACAACTGTGACGCAGCAGCTGGCCTTAACCGGCCGGCTGCTGCAACGTCCCGATTGTGACTGATCGCCTTAGCCGGCCGGCTAAACCTGATATGACAATCTGCAGCTGGCCTTGGCCGCCTGGCTGCAGTAACCACCTGATTCAATTCGCTTACCTCAAGCGGCCGTTACAGAAGAATCGACATGAATTTAATAGTAAAAAAAGCAAGAATTTAATTGTGAAATATACTTCTACATATGCTCAAAATATATTATTTTAATAAGGTAAAATTTCTTTGGTGGTACTATAGAATACCATTCTTAATATAATTTGGTAAAATAAATTTATGATTTATCTAACTCAGTTACATGCACAGTATTTTGACATGTGATAGAAACGCATATTAGTAGCGGTGACAAAATATGTAACACCATTTCCAATATCTCACANCAGTATTTTGACATGTGATAGAAACGCATATTAGTAGCGGTGACAAAATATGTAACACCATTTCCAATATCTCACAGCAGCTCATTTATAACAGTCTCATGAGTACATGTAGGTTGAGAATNCCGCCTGGCTGCAGTAACCACCTGATTCAATTCGCTTACCTCAAGCGGCCGTTACAGAAGAATCGACATGAATTTATTTGTAAAAAAAGCAAGAATTTAATTGTGAAATATACTTCTACATATGCTCAAAATATATTATTTTAATAAGGTAAAATTTCTTTGGTGGTACTATAGAATACCATTCTTAATATAATTTGGTAAAATAAATTTATGTTTTATCTAACTCAGTTACATGCACAGTATTTTGACATGTGATAGAAACGCATATTAGTAGCGGTGACATAATATGTAACACCATTTACAATATCTCACAGCAGCTCATTTATAACAGTCTCATGAGTACATGTAGGTTGAGAATATTTTATTCCTTGTGGTGTTTTTAAATACATTAGAAACGTTTTATTTAAATATTTTTTAATTAAGACCTTTATCCTTTATTAAAAACCAGGAAAAGTTATGTGAATTTCAGAAATTTTGACACGTAACAAATGTGAAAAGCAGGCATTTTATTTTTAAAAATATAATTTTTATCAGAAATACAGTAGGAAACTAAGTGGTAGGATAATTTTGTAAATATAATAATAGGTGTATTAATAGGTGAATGAATTATTAAGACATTTGTGAATACTAACTACGAAAATGTCGGCAGATATCGAAGCACTCCATGCTGTAATCGAAGGACTGAGTAGCTCAATTGATAGTGTTAATAGTCATGTAATTAGTCGAATTATTAGTGTTAGTGAACTGGTAGTCAGTATAATAGATAGCGAGAACGAAAATGTGGACTGGATAGTAGATAGTGCAAAGGAAAATGTGGAAAGAAAAAAAGGTAGTCTAAAAAAAATTTTGTTGATAGGAAAATAGACGATCAAAAAATGTATATAATAAATATATCATGCGAATCTAAATATAGCAGGTATTAATGAATAATTTAACAATAAAACATTTTGCATTGACAAGGAAAATGAAAGTATTAACGAAAGAGCAGACAGTGCTGAGCCAGAAACAAAATAGGAATTAAGCACCGTCTAAATGAATGTAAGAATTCCTACAGCAGCAGGCAAGAAGACATTAAGCAGCTGAGGAGGAGCTGCAATTGACCAACACCGAGAATATGGGTGCGCGCAATGAGAAAAACTAAGAGGCTGCCGTAATACGGCCGTCATAGGTGAGACACAACAGCTTTGCTGAGTGGCTATACGCCTAACCAGGGGTGGGAAAAGGCAAAAAACTAAGCTTTTCCATTTCGATGGACAGACGCTCTTGCGCGAACACCGGCAGCAGTTCGAAACTGTTGCCGCTCTGAATGCCTGGACCGACGAGCAGCGTGCATACTATCTGGCAGCTGTACTGAGAGGATCTGCACTGAGCATACTGCACATTCTGCTAGAGCTACATCGACTGGAATACTCCCCACTGATGTAATCCATGGAGATGCGGTTCGGATGCCGATATCTGCGAAATGCCCACCAAGTCCAAATGCGAATCCGCACCAAGCGACCAGTGTAACCACTGCAGGAGGTGTAGCAGGATATCGTGCGGCTGTCCCCTCTGTCTCAGGAGGACTGCCACTAGTAGATACGCGATTTCATTGCAGTCGGATTCTTCGTCGATGCTATCACTGATACCACGGTGCGGCAAACTGACGCCTGGCTGCGCTTCACACCATGCAGCATGCCCTGGCCCGAGCACTTGAGGTCGAGTCAGCAAGAAATGCAACTGTGTCCCGAAATCCAAGGCGACAATGACGGGGACGAAAGCACCAAGAGGATGCTCAAGGAATTGCAGACGATCATGATGGACATCGCTTCCAGAGTCTGTGAATCATATATTTCAATTACGCCATTTAAACGACATTTTTGTTGTGCATGTTTACAGCTGACGGAAATACCTAATGTCCTCTAACAAATTATCTGGGGTAACTGTCAACAAGAACAAGTGAAAACGTCGACTGGAAGCAAGAGAAAATGGTCTGGACATGACTGCAGAGAATTACGAGTACTTTCTCCTATGAGCCAAATATTTCATGCTGTCACATTGTTACAGGGGATTCCAGACCCATAAAGCAGCTACCATTGTCTGTACTGCCAGCTTCACATGAGATGGTTGATGATATTCTGAAAGTGCTGAAGTAGTTAGGTGTGATAGAGATATCAGTCATTCCATGTGCTTCTCCCCTNGATATTCTGAAAGTGCTGAAGTAGTTAGGTGTGATAGAGATATCAGTCATTCCATGTGCTTCTCCCCTTGTGCCTGTTAAAAATAAAGATGACGCTATGAGATTTTGTTTAGGTTACTTACAAATTGCTAATTTGACCAAGAAAGATTCTTGTCCAACATCTTAGATATACGACACACTAAACAGGTTAGCAGGTACACAGTGGTCCGAGATATCGTCGACCTGGCTGATACAGAAAATNAGATATACGACACACTAAACAGGTTAGCAGGTACACAGCGGTCCGAGATATCGTCGACCTGGCTGATACAGAAAATACCGTCAATCTGCCTGGCATCAGATCTTCTTCTTCCTCTACCGGATGTGTCAACTACTTGGGATGATGAGCAAGAATTTTACTATAATAATTTTTGCTCAGCACATCACGTAATTCGGAGAAGCATCTTCTACCAGGGAAGACGACACTATAAAAACCCCCTTCATTTGGAGAGCATTTCGTATTTGCTGTAGCCNGAAGCATCTTCTACCAGGGAAGACGACACTATAAAAACCCCCTTCATTTGGAGAGCATTTCGTATTTGCTGTAGCCATCTGGCTGTATTGTAATGAACGGGCGAAGTATGCTGCAGCTAGTGACAAGGATTTGCCTAATGCAGAACCAGATAATGTTAATGACGTACATCCGATATGAGTAAAATGCTCTTAATTGACAACCAGGAATAAAGATCGTGTATTAACCATTATATACCGTGTTGGTGGTAACTCGTGAATACAGAAATAGACATACAATTCTGTGGACAAATGTTAGGCGAAAAACCCCAAGGTGGAATTGCATATGAAGCTTCGTCTCTGAGGGAACCGACATGACATGTCTAGAATGAGTAGGACCAAGTGGGTGTTTATGAGCGAGTGTGGTTGTGCGGGAACGCTCTGACGTAGGTAACGAGGTTGTGTTAAG
>NQII01009495.1:5926-57556 GCA_002778355.1 Clitarchus hookeri | reverse complement strand
TCAAGTGCTGGCGCCTCACGCCGAGAACAGATTCAATACCTACTTATAAACCACAGCATTGGGCAGGTATCACAGTTACATAGCAAATATTCCAGTTTGAAGAAACACACGAGTGTAAAATCATGTAGCTTTCATACAACTTTCTGTAACTACAGTAGCAAGCATCTTGATCCACAGATGTCAGTAATCTAAAGAGGAATGTCAGAAATTTCCATACAACCTGACTTAAAGATTTCTAGACGTTAGAAGCTGCAATTAGTCAATAACGACAAGAATTTTATTTCTCATTCCACGCATAGCAACAATTTTACACGATAGGCGTTGTTATGGCATATATTTCAACATTATATTAGTATGGTACTGTTGGATTCATTGGTTCTTTGTTCTGTTGCATTGTGTGGCATGTGAGTTTGAAAATTAGAAATTGACGNATGGTACTGTTGGATTCATTGGTTCTTTGTTCTGTTGCATTGTGTGGCATGTGAGTTTGAAAATTAGAAATTGACGTCTGCCGCCTTGAGTGCCAGACAGGCGGACATCATGACTTTAAGCGCCATCTGTGGACAGATAGAGAATTTAGTGACCGTTACTCCATGTGCTAAATGTCTCCCAGCTTGGGAGATTGTACCTCAAATTAAGTTTTGTAAACATATGGTAATACTAAATGATTTAAGCAAAACAACGCCTTATAACCAATATAATTAAGAGAAAACTTATTAATCGAAGCTGAAGTTTGTGCATGTTTCAAATGGCAATGCATGCATTTTGCAACAAAAAATTACTTTGCAATGTAACATTAATTATTATACTGACTCCATATTATTGCATGTGCTCCATTATTTATCAAAAGGTGCTTTCTTAGAACCGAGAAGAATTTCTTTCAAATGCAAAATTCAGCTTAAATATTTTTATTACGAGAACCGAATGCATTATAGCGAATGTTTTCAAACAACAATGACAAACTCGAGTAGATTACACCTTCCAAGAAAATAAGACGAAAATATATGTATCACTTTTCTCATTAACTGATTACTGAGAGAGTAAAGCACACTCGAAAATTGACCTTTAAAGTATTTTTCGTTCAAAATAGGCAAAACCACTTGCGATTAAGTAACAAATCGGTGAATTGTATTTTGAAGACGGGAAATCTTACACTTTGTAAGCGTGGTTGGCAGTATCATCTCACTTCATGGTAAATAGCGGAATGGCATTTTATTTTTGGAAGAAACTTTGTAGGCCGAAGGAGTACGTGAATTTTTAGACAGAAAGTGACAGTTAACAAAAAAAAATGTCCTCTTGCCGGAACACTCTCAGGTGAACAGTTTTCTTTAAGCCGATGCTTATCTCTCAAAACAGATCGTGTGCTGTGTGACAGGTAAGCAACACGCAATGGAACGGAAGGTATTTCAAATTAGTATTTCATGAAGACGCACAGCTCTCTTAAAATTTACACGAGGAAAAAGTGTACATACAATTTTTTTTTATATTTTCGTGAGTAATAACCTTTCGAAGTTTGTCGGCGATGTTCATAAACAGTATTTACGTAAATAAGAATTCTAGTTATTTTACTGTCTAGGATGTAGACATGCCAGACATGCTTGGTCGAAACCAAAAACTCATGTATTATATAACAACGAGCACGCAAATAGACGGGTTAGTTTTAAGTAAAAAGTCCTTTTAAGTTTTACGAACGTATGTTTATCGCAATAGACGAAAAAATAAAATCTTAATATAATTCAATGTAATCCTGAAATCTCTTGAAGCGCTGTGCTCCAAAATGTCCTCTTTCCTTCATAGAATGAGCCACGGTATCGTCGACGAATAGCATCACAGTCTGCCTTCCGCAATCTACAAGCTCCCGAACACAACTGATGGACGCCGAAATGCACTTCGGGAGCGCGATGGCTGCTGCTTCGAGCGAGGCAGTCGCAATCAACGTTACATTTATAACCCGAACTAGGCAACAAAACCTGGCGTGTCCAAATATAAAAAAAAAAACGTAATTTCTTTTAATGTGACATGCACTGTACTATATATTTTGATTAGCATACCTTTTTGAAAAATAAGGTAATTTACTTTAGGCTTGGGGATGTGGGGGATGGGTGGGTAGAATCTCTTTTTTATATATACACTGAGGATGGTAAACGACTCCCGGTGCATTTGAGATTGCGAAGAAAAGTATTTGCGTAAGTGTTAGTCACAACCTTTTAGAGTAGTTCAGGCCGGAATTTTGAAATGTTCAAAATTTTGGTGAAGGACGCCATGTCAGCATTATATTTCCTTCCGACACGGTGTATAAATGTGCTTTTTTTTTTAGTAGTTTAACTTGTAAATTAAAATTGTTTCATGGCTAGAAAACGGATTTATAACAATAGAAGCCTGTAGATGGCGTATTTGTTATAACCAAGTAAATACATTTGTGTGTGTGTTTCTCAACATACAGAGGCTACATTTAAGTGTGTTGTGAGATTCAGAGTTTGCTGCCACGGAAACAGATTATAGTTGGAAAAGTCCTGTGGTGCGTCGACCAAGCTGAAAATCAGAGTATAATTACAACCACCGTCATATAGAGTACACTAAGGTCATATCAAAATTTGAGTTTATCAATAAATTAGGAAACTAAATTGTAAGGTGTATGTGTATCCACTATCTACAGTATAATTAAGATAGAGTTATAGCAATAAATTATTTCATTTTGTAATATTGTCGAATACTTTGTTTTAATTGGTTGCCTATTATTTTACCTGCTATTCAATAATATAACAGATAGTTGAAAACATATATTTCATTATTTCAGAAAAGACCTGACAGAACTACATCAGACATTGGATAAAATAATTTAATATATTTCGTTACAGCAATAATTACCTGTTTCTCTGTCAAGTTTTCTTTTCATACTTGGAATCATGATGTATTGGAAGCTTGGCGTATTGGGAACAAATATTTGGCTAATTCTCAAGAAATTGCGAAAAATGATCTTGCTAGATAAAATTATATCAGTTGATGGAATTGAAGCTTTGTCTATAAAGTATATGGTACATAAGTGCCTTATCTCAACTGACTAGGTGGTCCCCAACGTCTCTTAGTTTCAATCGAAAAGATGTGGTAATGAAAAAATAAAAAATTAAGGAATGATCGTTCAAATGAGGGATTCACGTTTTTTAAATCATTCCTATATTATATTTTACTTTGTTAAATCAAAAATTAAATAATTAATTGTTTTAAAAATATCAAATTTATTTATAGATAACGAACTTTGGTTTTCTAACATTTATATAGGTATTTTATTAAATTTACTGAGGTCTCTAGTACTTCTATCGACTAATTATAAGTATTTTATTTTACAACGAGCTTTATCTTACCATAAATCAATCAGATTAAAAAACTAATTTTATTAGTAAAGAAAACCTAACTTACAGTACAAACATTAAAACTTCTTGGGTTATATAAAAATTATATTGGCACTTGTTGAACTATAAATGCAATTTTTTTATATCTGTAATTTTGATGACTAGAAATAAAATTACAATTGTTCATATCTACTACAGAATATCAACTCTTTTTTTTATTGACTTCGGCACTTTAATCTTTTGTAAGATAAACTCCCAAGGATAAAGTTCTTCACCTTGTGTTACTGGCCATCTCCATGCTTCAGTTCGTTATTTCATACATCTTACCATTGCTCCATCTTCAAAAACTGAAATTACTTCGCCAGGGTCAATTATAATACCCCATTTTACAAGCACATAATCACCTGCACTATAAAGGTTTGAATTTCATTTGAGAACTTTTCGAGAAGGAGAATAAAACTCAGTTATTGTTTGAACATTTGAGACCAACTGCGCTGGCACATGATTGCGTTTAAAAAATGTTCTTGACAATGACAGTAATTGATTCTTTTTTAAGAAATTTGGCTTTAATATGCAATAGTATTTCTTCTTCTATTTGTGTTTGTTTCCTAGAGTATTCTAACTTTCCTCTAAATGCTTAGTAAGAACTTCTAATAAAATATATTTTTTTTTCACTATCAGCGGAACCTTTCTATTTTTCAAAAGCGATGATACCTTAGCTTGAGGGGAAGATGGAACAATTTTCTAGCTTCTCTAGAACACCTCTCCCGAAATTTTTTAATCATTCTTTTTGTCTCATTTAACTTTTCCTATAATTAGGATATTTTAGCATACATTATTGTTGTACAGTTTTTGATTTCCTTCTTCTACACGCAGCCATTGTCTTCTTATTATTAACATTATCAATCTTAACTTGATCAAATTCTGACGCTTGACAAGGAGGTGATGATTCGTCTAATGATCGTTTAAACTTTTGGCTTGCTCGTGACTTTCTATCCCTGTAAAGTTGTACTGTTCACTCTCCACTGCTTTTTCTTCTGTCTTTTTTCTCTCAAACTCATAAAATACACCTGTTTTACTTGTTCCTTTTATTTCTTCTTCAAATACTTAAACCCTTCATTCTCACAGAGTTTTTCAAAGCTTCAGGGTCTGCATTCATTCTTTCTCTGCGTTGTCTTATATATAATTTTTTTAAATTTTATTTTCTGTTTTGTTAAGTTTTTTTAAATTATGATTTCCAATTTAAAAAACGAAAAAAGCAATTACGTCATACTATAACAAAAATACAATTGATTCAATGTATTAATTATATATAAGCTAGTATAAGAATGATACATCATTCCCTTACTTAAAATTGAATTGAATAACAGTGAGGGAATGACGAAATCTAACATAACCAACAAAAAGTTTGTCTTAAATAGCCCCACCTTTCTTTGTAATTGAAGCCAAATGATTTATTACCCAAAACATGTAAAACAACAAAAATATGATAAAATAAAATAATTACCGTCTTTAAATATATGGTGAAGGAATAATGGATGAAAATGTAACACTTAATTAAATAAACGAAAATTATTTATCGAATACAAATCTCTTAATGTAGGACAACATTTATGACATTGTTACGTTGACATTATTGCGAAACGTTAAAAATCAATGAGCGAAGGAACGTATGATTGAAATTAAAAGTACAATTCAACTGTCAATAAAATGTGAAGGAATGATTTTTTTTGGAACACGGGTGAAAAGGGAGTTATAAATCATTTTTTCTCCGTACCTAATAAAAAGGATATTTAGCGTAAGTTACAGTATTTTTAACGTAATTTATGAAATTTAAATAAATATTTTCATAAGACGATTTCAATAAATTATTAAATATAATTGTAATATTATGTATGGGACATAATGACGCAATGACTTTTAGGGTATTGCATTGACTGTTATTTTTTACCTTCAAAGAAATACGCTAAAATTATGTGTGACACATGTATATATAATGGTATAGTTTCCGTAAAAAAAAATACTAAGTTAATAACGTACTATTAATTACGTATGAAACTGAGTATGGAAACGATTTCTGTAATTTTGTGAGAAAAAGTCATTTATTGGTGGTAAAACCGAGGGCCAAGGGTAAAATTGGTGTATTTTGAATTNCTGTAATTTTGTGAGAAAAAGTCATTTATTGGTGGTAAAACCGAGGGCCAAGGGTAAAATTGGTGTATTTTGAATTAAAATGTGTGAATGTACTGATTGTACCAAGGACGTTGTATATTAGAGTTTAATTAGCCCGGATTAATCACACGTATACAAAGCAGTGGAATTAGTCTCCTCGTTCACCCACTTGACTACCAGATGAAGCTGTGCGCACTGATTGCTATCTCGCAGGGCAGGGCACTTGATGGCACCTCGTCGCGGGAGTCCACCGAGGCGAGAACAGAGTGCGCTATGCTCTGCGGCGACAGTAATAATGTCGTTACACCGTGAGCGCGGTGCAAGAAACCAGAGGGCGTTCTTGCTGCCTCGCGCCGCCACTGCGACAAGAACGCGACTTGCGTAGTCTTCGCTGATGAGCCCGCGTTTCTTGCACATCCCTGCATGACAAAGCAGAGGAGTTCACATGTACTACGTTTAGAGTGAAACTTTGGACTCGACTGAACTCGGACTTGAGTCAAAACCTAGTGAACACGGAGCAAAAATGGACCGAAATTTACTTTTAAAGTAAAGCTTTCAATCCGTATTGACATGTAAACGAGAGCGAAGATGAAGTGAGCATGGACTTGAAGCTGAGTAGTGACATATCGGCAACTGCATTGACTAGAAAACAAACTATANATCGGCAACTGCATTGACTAGAAAACAAACTATACTCGAAAAATAAATATACAATAGTTTACCAGTTTGTTTTTGTTCCAGGGTTCTTTTCCAGCCAGCTTTTTTTTTTTGCTACTCTTACATAACAAATAATTTAGGAAGGGAGAGCTTATTGAAGAAAATGTATTTTTAATATTTTTTTTCTTCAACATTACCCTTAAAAAAAATTGTGCGTCCATTTCGGTTCAAACATTTGCAATTTTTTCTCCAGAATATTATTGCCCTTGTAGCTTATAATTTACTTAAAACCAATTTTACAACTCCGTACGTTCAAACATGTGAACAATTCACTTCGAAAATGGTGGCATTTGTTTTGCTATCACTTCCAGTTCACTCCTATTGGCAGTGTTTACAGTACATCTGCAATCCGGATTCTACATTCCAGTCCACCTTGCCGTCTAGAGTGGAATGCTCACTCCACTAGTACTTCAGTCCAGTCCGGGTCGGGTTTCTTCAGTCCACTCCAACTTAAATCCGGATTGACATGTTTCTCTAAACGTACTTGTGTCCTTTCTAGCCCGCAACTGTAGGATCCGGGCTGGTTTTTCCTGCGGCGTCCACAGCATGACCGGAGTATACAACGTAGTGCCTAATGCCCCGTTTACATCGGAGCAAAGAGAAGCGAACGCGTGCGAACGAGCACAAGCAAACCATTCCCACATGTTTGCCACCACTCGCTCCTGTTTGATGTGGAGCTGCTCGCCCTGGTGCAAACGACGCGCCAACACCGAACATGAACACGCTTATACTTTGATGCTTCTATCAATGACCGACAGCGAATGATCATCATTGAATTCGAACAGAAACAGAA
Source organism: Clitarchus hookeri (assembly GCA_002778355.1). NCBI lineage: Eukaryota > Metazoa > Arthropoda > Insecta > Phasmatodea > Phasmatidae > Clitarchus > Clitarchus hookeri. The sequence goes on along the minus strand of NQII01009495.1, from coordinate 50,524 downwards.
CGAATACGGACGAAGGGTGTTCGTTCGCGCCCGTATATTGTTTACTTCCGTAAGGGTGCTTGGTACGTTGATACTCTTTCACACGAGTTCGCTTCTCTTTGCTCCGTGTGAACGGGGTTTGAAACAAACCACCTTTAGCATAGCGCCTAACAGTTTAGTGCCAAACGACGTAATGCCTAACAGCGTAATACCTAAAGGCGTGATACCTAATTACATAATGCCCTATGGCTTAATGTTTAATGGCATAATGCTTAATGGCATAACGCTTAACAGCATCATGCTTAACGGCTTTTAACTGAATGGCATAATACTTAGCGGCTTTTAGCAGAATAGCATAATACTTAATGGCATAACAATTAACGGCGTAACGTTCAACGGCATAGCGCCAAACGGCTTAGCTTAGTGTCTACAAAGTGAGTTAGGGATAACGCCGCTTTGTTTTACGCCGGTTGCCCCACGGCCGCTCACCCAGAGTAAGTGATCGTTCTGTTAAACTAGCGCTCGACTGTTTGGAAAGGGGCTCTCGAGCTTTTCGCATGTGGACAATGGTCGCAGGCGCTTTGTCCGCCAGCGCAGGGCGCAGTGAACGGCGGAGTGGATTATGCCATAATGAGCCCCTGGGCCTTCCCTGGATACGCCACGACTGGCTCTTATCCTCCAACGATACGGCATTTCAATAAGCCTCTCCCCGACCGCGCTCGGAAAAATTGAAATGCCGGCCCCACTAATGGGACGAGGGAAGCCGAAGACGGCGAGGGGGAAGGCAGCGAAGGAGGGAATCTTTATTATTATTCATCCTTCGCATAAAATTAACTTCGTTAGCCAGTCGGAGCTAGCCTGGTAGAGAGAGGGAGAGCGAGTTCTCGCTTGTCTTGCAGCTCTCCGCAAAGAGAACTTCCTAGCCGTTGCGGTTATAACATGGCGCAGGAAACATTAAAATTTGCGCGGATGTTTCAACTCGGTTATCGGTTTTGCGTAAAGTGAACTCCCGTGAAGCTTCTTCCCGCGCGCGCTCATTCCTTTAAATAGTTCTCAGAATTGGAGTGCTTAAAAAACTACTTCGAGGAGCCGAGGATCTTCAACACGGCCACACGTTCTGCTAACAACTGAGTGAAATGAAAACACGCCGTTTTAGTGCTGAGTAAATGAACAGTTGCACCACTGTTATTTCCTACAAAATGATTAAATAATAATAAAATGAAATTTACAATGAGAAGTGCGTAAAACAAATTATTATACAGAGAGATCAGACGGGTCAAGCTCAGCATAAGATGTTACCAATTTTACATGAGAGGAATGTTCTTCATGTTAACGGTCTTTAATAAAACGCGATTTTGCTAAAATTCTCTATCGTACAGTAATCTCATTATATTCACGGAAATAGTTTTCCTACTATATGATTTTTCAGTGCATAACATGTATTTGTCTTTAAAATTATTCTCAAATTCGATGTTAATATTCTAAGGAGAGATTACCAGCGCTCAGCCCAGTTTAGCAAACTTACACATATATCCGTTATCTTAACATTTAATTTTATTAAATCCCTTTTTTTTTAGACTATTCACGGTAAAGTGAGCACTTTTGAAAGCCGTCTCATTCGGAGTAAAAGTCAATAAATACACTTTATTTTAGTCTTAGACGTAGACTTCAGAGTGCGGTGGAATGCATACGCTATGTTTATTAATTACATGGTAATATTTATTTAAAATGTTATTAGAGTATAAGAAATGGCTGAAAGGGAAAAGTAACTAGGGCCTCGAAAGTGCTCACTTTACTGTGAACAGCCTACACGAGATTTTATACAAGCTATCATTTTGTAATTAAATATATATAATCATTATTATTCTAAGTACGCTACTGTACCAAAATATTACAAATGTACTTAATTTAATATATGGTCAAGTCTACTAGTTTCAGTTTAAAAAAGTGTGTTTCAGTGACGTCATGGGGGAAGCACGAATAAGGATGCGGCAGTGTTGAACAGTGCGCTATACGCAGGCGCAATAAAATACTATACCGTTTGAGACGGAATTGAACCGACAAACTTCGTGATGTGATTATTTATGCAAAATAAAGAAGGAAATAAATGGGACACTTTCACTTAACTGAATATTAAGAAACATATAAACTCCTTAAAAAATCAAATTTTCAATTAAAAAAAATTTCCTGCTAAGTATCGTAAAACGAAGTAAAAAAAGAAGTACAATTCTCCAAACAAAGTTTTATGTTATTGGGATATTCAACCAAAGGGCAAACTCTTTTCAATACCTCCTACCGTCATGAAAATAAAAGTGATGGCCACTCTGAAAACAAAATTTTTGCTGTCAGGATTTATGAATGTTTGGTGCTTGTTAAATGAACAGTATTAAGTAAATAAATAAGAAGTTACTCACATAACTAATGAGCCTACTTTCCTCTACACGGGTGTAATAAAGGTTTAAATAAGTTCTTAGAAGATGGCTCGGTAGGTAGGACTTGACGTCTCGTTTAAAGCAATATCATTAGAGTTGAAACCAGAAACATAAGCAATAGTATTGGGATAATTACAAACACGTACGTGCCTTACCCGAAACTCTAACCCAGAAAATATTTTATCATGAGATATATATTTCAAGGAGCTGTCTTACGGATATAGGATTATGGAGCATCACCTACGGATGTAACCATTCAAATGTTTTAAATTATATAGTTTGCTGAACTGAAATATTTACGGCCTTGCCATTTTGAAAATAAGTACCACTTTAATTATGTAAGTTTACATAACCTACCGTAACGCTACATGTGTGAAGAATTTGCTAGAAATCGATTGATTGGTTCTGTAAATGGGGCAAGAAAACTTTATGATCTCGTTTGGCGATATCGCACAAAAAAAAACCTAAAATGAGGCTCTGTAAACGATACTTTTGATAGATACTGTCACCATACAAATTTGGTTCAATTTGGTTGGATTGTTTAGTAGAAATTACATATTTATCTCAATTGCTTCTATACCAGTTATTTTCAAAATCAGTGTTTGACCGATATAATGTAGCCTATGCAGGTTAACATAACTTTCTGTAGCACTACTCGTGTGCGACGTTTGGTGTAAATTAGTTAAATGATTCCGGAAATATGGCATAGTTGTTACATTTACCCACCTGGCACTATCTATCGAAAAGGCCGGCAAAATAGGGTATCCGTAACCATAATTTGTGTTTTTGATTAATACTGTTAGCCTACAAAATCTGGATGAAATATCTTGAACAGTTTAATAGACATACTAACGTATAAAGTTCGGTTGAAATTATTTCGAACTTAAGGCGTACTAAGCAAAAATATTTACATGACTGTTATTTTGAAAAAAGTTTGCTACCAGCTTAAGGCATATACTATGTTATGGACTATGACAGTATATTTTGTCGCATGAATATGGTAGAAATTATAATTTAGTTTCCTCGAGATAGGACATAAAATTTAAATTTTGCATGTGTTGCATTCTTCGAAAATAGATGAGAAAAGTGTTTGTGTATTAGATCATTTGATTCTTGCATACGTTCTGCCAGTATACAAAGTTAAGTTGAGATTGGGTAATTTTTTGTAGAAATAGCATTTTAAGATAAAAATTTTTATATGGGCATCATTTTGAAAATATGTCTCTTACTCACTTAAATGGTATAAGTTTTATTTGTACTGCTTGTTTGCAAAATTTGGAAGAGATCTGTTAATTGTTTTCCGAGATATGGCATCAAAACTTTATTTTGTCATGTGGTGCTATCTTATAAAATAGGGCACTAAATATGAAGCGTGTAGACCCATTTGATGGTTTATATAAATACTACCAGTGTATAAAATTAAGTTCAATTTGAATACATGGTTTCCTGGATACAGTGTACTAAGCTAAAATGTTTGTATAGCTGCCATTCTGAATATACGATAAGTGTCGACGTACTTCAAACACGAATTAATATAGCCTACCGAAATGTTAATTCTTTGCCAACATTTCGTAAGAATCGGTAGACTGTTTTCAGAGACATGACACACAAATTTTGTTTCATGTGGCACCATAATACAAAATAGTGTGATACCTGCCCAGTGCTAAGGCGTAAAAGTAGGTATTCATTCTGCTCTCTGCGTAAGGCTCCAGCAATGGATGCTAGCCCTCAGTGTTAGGGAGTAGGAATATGTTGACGCTGCTATCCCTAGGTCCAATTTACCAAATAAATTCACCTTCTTTGCGAGTTAACATATGTCAGTTTTATTTTTGTTTAACAGGTTAACTTCCAAATGAACACACGAGACAACTCTCCCCTCCCCCTAGCTATGTAGATTACGTAAGGGCTGACGCAGCGATTTTCGTCGTGGGGAGCAAGGTTCGTCACACTTACTGCATGTCTCTACTTAGCTTGTCTCGGGGCGATGGTCCATCCTCCAGCTGGCGACCTCTGGACCGCTCTGGCACTTGGTGCGCATCTCGACGCCTGGGCTGCGACTGTTCCTCGCCAACCGGTGTTGACGTCTCGATGTCTTCTCTCGGACTCCTCCCGGATCCACTCCGCACTCCGCGCTTCATGTCGGCCGACTGCCTCGTTCCTTCGTCTTCCTCCTGTTTTTGTATGCTCGTTTGCCATATTAAACTCGCATCATCTCTGCACGTGTCCGGGCTGACGGCCGCGTCCCCTGGGTCGTAAAACACGTGTATGGCGCTCCGGCGCATGTGGGTCCAGCATCGTCCCTCACTTCTGGCACTGACGTTTATTGTCCCGCTCTGCACGTGCTGGGACCCTTGGTGGTCTCTTGGTCGGCGCACGTGTTCCTTCTGCTGCCTCCGGATATCGCGTCGCTATTATTCTGGCACGCTCGCCAAAAGCTCTCATCATTTATTGCGGTAGCTGGCGCAGGGTAGACGCCACTGCTTGTGTGAGCTTGCGTCCCCTTGCAGCTGCGAGACGCAGCTGCTACGCCACGTGTTCATTATGTATCGAGATCCTGGCGTCATTCTTCTAGCACGCCCGCCAAACCCTTAATATTTATTGCGGAAGCCCGCCTGCGAGTTTCGACAGAGTGTGCCTTCTGACGAACCAATATCTGTCGGGACGCGGGACGCGTCAAGTGTACAAAAGTAACTTTGTGTAGACACATTTGGTAGTTATAACATATACTTATAGCATATAAAGTTTGGTTGGAAATGATTACATGGTTTCGACAATAGAGCATACTTAAAACAAATGGCTATACAGCCACCATTGTTAAAATAAGAGTCTGGCCTAGTTAAAACATACCAGTTTATATCACATGCCACAGTACCGTTTGTTTGCCATATTTGGTAGAAATATATCAATTGTTTCTCGATATATAAGATAAAAACTTTATTTGGTCATTTTGGTTCTATTTTCAAAAATGGCTTACAAAAGTAACAAAATGTTGGGATACATGATGTTTGTAATATATAATTTAAACGTCCGAAGTTTGGTCAAAATTGGCCGAATATTATGGTATTATTCTAATATACATAATATTTGTATGGTAGCCATTTGAAAATATGAGCCATATCCACTTCAATCGCATAAGTTTGCTTAGTTTGGCGAGAGTCGTTTGAGTAGTTTTCGTAATATAAGTAAAATATAAATTTTTTCATGTTGTGCTACCTTCTAAAATGGTTGACCGACAACAATAACAATCTCTAAATCCAATTCTTACGTGATGCACTGTTAATAGAAAAAAGTGGGTTTAAATCGGTTAAATTTTTGTTTAAACATGACATATAGCACTACAACTATCTATATCGCCACCATTTTGAAAATAAGCACCAAGCATGGTTGAAAAAATTATAAAAGTCTGATGTTTTTACTAAAAACTATATGTGTATGGAGTTTTTTTAAATTTGTTTCAGGCGTTTGAAAGATTTTAGTGGTGACAACACAAAAACACGCCCATACACACACATACGTACACACACACACTTAGAGGAAAGTGATCTCATAAACCTCTCTTTGCATTAAAACGTATGATAAAAATAGCCCTCTTTTTGCTATTGCTTAGAACTTACCGTTTTATTCTTAAACACGCATAAAACTTTCGGCGGCAGTGATATTGTCCCAGGCCCTTACGATACCAATACTACCTGCAAGGAATCACACACCGACTGTTGCCAGAAACAAGCAGGCAACTGCTTTGCAATAATCTTAATTTTGTGTTTTACATGTTGGTATTATTGCTATGTGCTATGCACTATCGCTGCAGCAGAAGCTGTGTGCGCGTAGATTTAAGATGACTATATATTAAAACAATGTTTGGAGAAATTTAATTTATTTCCACTTCGTCTCCAATATTTTGCCAAAATACAGTTTCAAAACTCGATTTTCAAAGGCGTGTACCTCGCAAAATATTCAGTTTATGGTGAAAGTTTCCCATATGTTTACTACTCGATTTTGCAGAAGTGATCAACTCACGAAGTTTGTCAGTCGATTTCAGTCTCACAGTCTTTATAGCACTATCAGAATGTTCACGTAACTCTTTTAAAACACCTCATTTTCAGATTTGATTTAGAGGGTGCGTCGAATATGAGTACTTCGTCTTGTGATTACTATTTAGAGTAATTAATTTCACGAAACGTCACTCCTTGTGATTGGCAATTAGTGTGGTCATATGAGGATTCAAAGTTAATTTTCCAATCTTACCATCGTAATTCGACAGGCAAAACTGTGGAATTATTTCCATTGACCTCGCAGACAATCCCACAGAAATCCTATTATCGATATTCCAGGAATGAGTTCCGTTTATAAGTATTTTAAGTTTTAACCAAAACAATTAACGTGACTGAGCAGCTTCGTGCCCTGGCGATGTCTATTCGGCGCTAACGGTGGCTATTAGAAGTCTTTTTCCTGAGGTTGATCTCCCCGCTGCGAAAAGGAGGTAAAGAAATAAAAAGTACTTTTCTTCCTTCTTCGTCGTGGGCAGTGTGCCGAAGTACTCATTAAGGCCAGGCAGAGACGCGCACCTCGCACACACACACACACACACACTCGCACAAAAGGCCGCGGTCCCTCGCTCGTTTGGCAGGTCGGAGGGGCGTCGAGAAGTCGATAGTGGTGAAGGGTGGGATACTTGGTAACAAGGAGAGGCCTCGCTGCCAGCTGCTTTCGACCTTCTTTTCTCCCCTGGAAACTTCAGGCACACGGCCGGCAGTCTTGTGTGTGGTGCGGCTGAAGGAGGGGGCAGGGGGTGTTAGGTCAGTCTCCCCTCCTGAAGGGAACGAAAATGACTGGGAAGGATCGACGCGAAAGAAAAAAAAACTAACTCAACAGGAAAAATCTGTTGAAAGGATTGACTTTGCTGGTCGAAGCTGGTGCCTATACGTTGGCAAAAACATTTTTAAAAATTATTATTTTAAGAAGGGAAAGATACAAATTTAATCATAACTTCAGATTAAGAAAAATTCTCGTAGCTGACTAATAACAAAAAAAAAAAAGAAAATATTTTCAACTTTTAGTTAATTTAATTTATTTACTTTCGTATTCGTCTACGGTACACAAAACCACATAAGAGACAACTTGTAATCAACTTTCCTTAAACGTATACTATTTCTGCGCTGTAAAAGCATAAAACTTAGCTAGCAAATGTTACTCGAACCTCCTTACCGAATCACGTCTATTTCGAATCAAAAATGTTTGAGCAACATCCTTACGACACACAACGGAAGAATGTCCGAACTCAACGTGCCTTCCAGTTTAAATTGGTCTGTTGGTAGTCTCCAAATAACTACCTAACATTTCCACGGAAATAAAAGATGGCTATTAATATTTCTCTAATACGCTATTTCATATTTGAAATCTTGCATGAACAATGATAACATTTTGCAATATACGCAATGATGAAATCACTCCTACTTGTTGCAGTTTATGCCAGCATCGTAACACTATCCAACTGTCTTGTGCTGAAAGGCAACTTGTTTCAGAAAACACGCAAATAAAATAGTATAAGTTTCGGAGTTGATTTCACCGTAAAACCTTTTCGTACCTTTAGAATTTAATACGAAGGGATTTACATTATTAGATTATATATAACTTCAAAGTGGGGAACAAAATACATCCCCTGATTTCTTGCCATATCACAACATTGTAAATGATTGTTTATAGAAAACTGTGGATGGTGTTTGCGGTAGAATGGCGATACACCACACGTAGGCCATGCGAAGTCGAACGTTTCGGGAATTTCCGAGAGCTGCTGAATTCTTAGCCAAACTGCGAGATCCAGAAGTATAGCGAACAAACCCATTGTAGCAATTTTCGGTGTCCATGAGGTTAAGACGGAGTTTTCCAATTTTAGCAAATATTTTGTGTTGTATCAATAATAATTAATTCGTTTTTTTTTTCAGATACGGTAATACAGGCTATACTACTTTTTTATTTTTTCCTCACGCGTGGCATTACACCATAATCTATATATTATAATAAGTGTTTGCGTGTATGTATATATATATATATATATATATACACACACATTCAATAAATAATAAAATATTTGTAATTTCACACACTTTCAATTAGCAGCTACTCACCCCTTATATATGTGTTTTTATCTAATGATAACTGAATAGTTTTATAAATATAGATTTTAAATACTTATTATTTTTTATTTTGCCAACGTTTCAGAACAAAGAGCATAACGGTAGACCTCTAAAGGGCGATAGGGAAAGGGCGATATGGAAAGCCATCCATAAATGTTCTTGCTTTTCATACGATAATAAAATATCAAACATTTTTTAAAACTCGCTACTGAAATTGTGTCTATCGGTTTGGGCTGTGCGTTGACAAGTGCGTCTGACTGTCAGTTAGAACATTTTATTTTATTCACCAGAATAGCGATAACTGGAGAGATCTCGCTTACTAGTTTAGTGGTAGAGACATTCGAGTGATTTTAATAATATACGTGAATAATATTTGATTTGTATAAAGTTCTCGAACCCTTAGGCCTACGGAATATAATTTATTAACAGGCGTAGGAGACTTTATATTATATGTAAAGGTTGGCTACACTGCTCAATAGACGCTCTGAAAGCTCGTTGCATCCTTCCCTTCATTTTTCCATGTTGTTATCACATGTATATCGTGTGACTTCTTTGTTTCTTTACTATGTTGAATGTACGTGTAGTTTAATTCTTTAATATAGAATAAAATCACGTTCAACGATCCTATCAAATAAGCCACGCTTCCTTATATATGTTTACTTAGTTTCGTTACCGAAGGCTGAGATGAATAGTCTGCGTCATCTAGTCAGGTTGACGACATGGTTATAACAGTCGCCGCTCGGAGTATTTCAGCATAGCGTAACGTTGGCACTTAGTGCGATTCCGAGGAATACTTGCTGTTTTATATAACATCGGCTGATGAAAAATCGTCTCGATTGTTGCAGTGTGCTGATCGTTGGCCTGGTTACAGCCATACGTGCGAGGACGCGTTCAGGCGGGCTATTCAACCAAAACCTGCTCATATCATCATAACACATTATGTACAGTAAAACATGTTACATTACTGGCAGGTATATATTTTGCATTTTTTAAATTTGTTTAATTAACCGTGAATCAACTTTAATACGGCAGTGGCGAAAATAGCATTAAATACTGCCGACAGTTTGTTCAATATTGCATATGTGTCGCTCTGTTAGTGATGTTTTCCGTGGAACATCAATAATTGTTTAACATTTTTAAATCAATTTAATTCAGGTGGTGCTTATAAGTGAGACCCCGCCATCATGTATTTATACATTTTTCTCTGTAGATTTATTTTTAATTGGTTTAAAAAAAATTTTCTCACTACATGGTATAAATAATAGCTTCTCAAAGTGAATCAAGCTGTTACAGCTTAAACTAAATATAAAATATGTAACTGATTGTTGGAAAAATTCTATAAATGCAAGAAGGTGAACCCTGTTTCCCAATAATAGCCAAATTTCAGGTATCATGTTACTCTTTGAGATGACTAATGCTACTTAATGCTGTTGTGTTGTTGCATGAAATAATAATAACGTGTTAATGCGGCTAATCTGGGGATAGCCAGGGTACATTTGTATAAAATGAATCGGGAAAAATTCCATAACGTGGCAAATATATTTCACTAACTTCGTAACACAAACACGCATGAGTCCCTCCAGACCTCTTGTTAATTCAAATCATGTGTAAATTTCGAATTGTATTACTAAGGATAGAGCAATATAAAATAAAGTTCTCATAATTTTAAGCAACTAGCTTAGGGAAAATATGGATACCGGCCCAGTCTACTAGTATGGGAAGATCACGATGTTATTGGTTGGGTTTGTTCACAAAAGAGCCGTGAGCCATATGTGTTAATGACTTTCAAGTGCCAAATTTTATTTACCTTTTTTGCACGAGTTAAGTTTTGGCATCTACAAGTATGTGAATAAGCAGAAGCCATTAAACGTAAACGCGTAACACTAATAAAAATAATGTACGGCCATTTTCCTTTAGTCAACAAGAGAGAATAGTTTTTAGGGAAAGGTTATGCTGAAAGCGATTGTTAATACGAACTAAATTTTGCATGGACATTTTCGAAATTCATGTAATGCATTAACATCTGTTGTTTTTGTCTTTAAGCAGCGTATTAAATTACTGATGTAAAATTGATTGGATGAAAATGCGAGAGAGATTTGTTGGCGATATTATCCTGTAGACTTGGAGCACTCATCATATTCTCGCGTTCTGTAAAAACACTTAGGGAACCATACAAATTGATACGTATATAGAGACAAAGATGAAGTATAAGCCAGATACGTTAATGTTGTACATTGGCACATTCGCATGCAGCGTACGAGGGCGGCGCCATTACTCGTCGTGAGACGTGAATAAAAAGTCAGCATGTGCTGTAGCATGCGCGATGCTTGCTAGGCATCATTTACGAGCGATGTGCTATTTATAGTCTATTCGCCGTTTCTTCACACTTTCTGGATCAAACGTCTGAAAAATAACTCCATGTATTACGTGTTCGTTTGTTTCCTGAATATGTCACGTTTCACATGCATTTTATACTTCTATTAACATAAAAGTATTTTATTTTTGGTTAAATTAAAAATTTTATTTAAATTTCATTTATAAATTATTATGTTTCATTTATAATTACTACGAATAAAAACAGTGAGAAAACAGGTGTGTTGGTAAAACTTAGTAAGAAATTGTTCATATGCAAAATATTATTTAACTGAGTGCGCACCAATTCAGTGCGTTGTCCATTTCGTGTCATTTTCTAGACTAGATTAAGCTTTTTTTACAATAGGCGGAGGAATATCCTGGAAGTAGAACTTTAGCAGGGCTTCAGTAAAGTTTGTTTGAAGTAACCCAGGATGGACTTTAATACGACATACAAGATAGCCGCGCGGACAACTAAAGGTGTTTGAGAGAGATCAGATAATAGGACNCTGCGAGTTTCGACAGAGTGAGCCTTCTGACGAACCAATATCTGTCGGGACGCGGGACGCGTCTAGTGTACAAAAGTAACTTTGTGTAGACACATTTGGTAGTTATAACATATACTGCTAGCATATAAAGTTTGGTTGGAAATGATTACATGGTTTCGACAATAGAGCATACTTAAAACAAATGGCTATACAGCCACCATTGTTAAAATAAGAGTCTGACCTAGTTAAACATACCAGTTTATATCACATGTCACAGTACCATTTGTTTGCCATATTTGGTAGAATTATATCAATTGTTTCTCGAGATATAAGATAAAAACTTTATTTGTCATTTTGGTTCTATTTTCAAAAATGGCTTACAAAAGTAACAAAATGTTGGGATACATGATGTTTGTAATATATAATTTAAACGTCCGAAGTTTGGTCAAAATTGGCCGAATATTATGGTAGATATTCCTAATAGACATAATATTTGTATGGTAGCCATTTGAAAATATGTGCCATATCCACTTCAATCGCATAAGTTTGCTTAGTTGGGCGAGAGTCTTTTGAGTAGTTTTCGTAATATTATGTAAAATATAAATTTTTTCATGTTATGCTACCTTCTAAAATGGTTGACCGACAACAATAACAATCTCAAAATGCAATTCTTACGTGATGCACTGTTAATAGAAAAAAGTGGATTTAAATCGGTTAAATTTTTGTTTAAACATGACATATAGCACTACAAATTTCTATACCGCCACCATTTTGAAAATAAGCACCAAGCGTGGTTGAAAAATTATAAAAGTCTGATGTTCTTACTAAAAACTATATGTGTATGGAGTTTTTTTGAAATTTGTTTCAGGCGTTTGAAAGATTTTAGTGGTGACAACACAAAAACACGCCCATACACACACATACGTACACACACACACACACACTTAGAGGAAAGTGATCTCATAAACCTCTCTTTGCATTAAAACGTATGATAAAAATAGCCCTCTTTTTGCTATTGCTTAGAACTTACCGTTTTATTCTTAAACACGCATAAAACTTTCGGCGGCAGTGATATTGTCCCAGGCCCTTACGATACCAATACTACCTGCAAGGAATCACACACCGACTGTTGCCAGAAACAAGCAGGCAACTGCTTTGCAATAATCTTAATTTTGTGTTTTACATGTTGGTATTATTGCTATGTGCTATGCACTATCGCTGCAGCAGAAGCTGTGTGCGCGTAGTTTTAAGATGACTATATATTAAAACAATGTTCGGAGAAATTAAATTTATTTCCACTTCGTCTCCAATATTTGGCCAAAATACAGTTTCAAAACTCGATTTTCAAAGGCGTGTACCTCGCAAAATATTCAGTTTATGGTGAAAGTTTCCCATATGTTTACTACTCGATTTTGCAGAAGTGATCACCTCACGAAGTTTGTCAGTCGATTTCAGTCTCACAGTCTTTATAGCACTATCAGAATGTTCACGTAACTCTTTTAAAACGCCTCATTTTCAGATTTGATTTAGAGGGTGCGTCGAATATGAGTACTTCGTCTTGTGATTACTATTTAGAGTAATTAATTTCACGAAACGTCACTCCTTGTGATTGGCAATTAGTGTGGTCATATGAGGATTCAAAGTGAATTTTCCAATCTTACCATCGTAATTCGACAGGCAAAACTGTGGAATTCTTTCCATTCACCTCGCAGACAATCCCACAGAAATCCTATTCTCGATATTCCAGGAATAAGTTCCGTTTATAAGAATTTTAAGTCATATTTAACCAAAACAATTAACGTGACTGAGCAGCTTCGTGCCCTGGCGATGTCTATTCGGCGCTAACGGTGGCTATTAGAAGTCTTTTTCCTGAGGTTGATCTCCCCGCTGCGAAAAGGAGGTAAAGAAATAAAAAGTACTTTTCTTCCTTCTTCGTCGTGGGCAGTGTGCCGAAGTACTCATTAAGGCCAAGCAGAGACGCGCACCTCGCACACACACACACACACACACTCGCACAAAAGGCCGCGGTCCCTCGCTCGTTTGGCAGGTCGGAGGGGCGTCGAGAAGTCGATAGTGGTGAAGGGTGGGATACTTGGTAACAAGGAGAGGCCTCGCTGCCAGCTGCTTTCGACCTTCTTTTCTCCCCTGGAAACTTCAGGCACACGGCCGGCAGTCTTGTGTGTGGTGCGGCTGCAGGAGGGGGCAGGGGGTGTTAGGTCAGGCTCCCCTCCTGAAGGGAACGAAAATGACTGGGAAGGATCGACGCGAAAGAAAAAAAAACTAACTCAACAGGAAAAATCTGTTGAAAGGATTGACTTTGCTGGTCGAAGCTGGTGCATATACGTTGGCAAAAACATTTTTAAAAATTATTATTTTAAGAAGGAAAATATAAAAATTTAATCATAACTTCAGATTAAGAAAAATTCTCGTAGCTGACTAATAACAAAAAAAAAAGGAAATATTTTCAACTTTTAGTTAATTTAATTTATTTACTTTCGTATTCGTCTACGGTACACAAAACCACATAAGAGACAACTTGTAATTAACTTTCCTTAAACGTATACTATTTCTGCGCTGTAAAAGCATAAAACTTAGCTAGCAAATGTTACTCGAACCTCCTTACCGAATCACGTCTATTTCGAATCAAAAATGTTTGAGCAACATCCTTACGACACACAACGGAAGAATGTCCGAACCCAACAAGCCTTCCAGTTTAAATTGGTCTGTTGGTAGTCTCCAAATAACTACCTAACATTTCCACGGAAAGAAAAGTTCTTATAAAAGCAAGATGGCTATTAATATTTCTTTAATACACTATTTCATATTTGAAATCTTGCATGAACAATGATAACATTTTGCAATATACGCAATGATGAAATCACTCCTACTTGTTGCAATTTATGCCAGCATCGTAACACTATCCAACTGTATTGTGCTGAAAGGCAACTTGTTTCAGAAAACACGCAAATAAAATAATATAAGTTTCGGAGTTGACTTCACCGTAAAACCTTTTCGTACCTTAAGAATTTAATACGAAGGGATTTACATTATTAGATTATATATATAACTTCAAAGTGGGGAACAAAATACATCCCCTGATTTCTTGCCATATCACAACATTGTAAATGATTGTTTATAGAAAACTGTGGATGGTGTTTGCGGTAGAATGGCGATACACCACACGTAGGCCATGCGAAGTCGAACGTTTCGGGAATTTCCGAGAGCTGCTGACTTCTTAGCCAAACTGCGCGATCCAGAAGTATAGCGAACAAACCCATTGTAGCAATTTTCGGTGTCCATGAGGTTAAGACGGAGTTTTCCAATTTTCGCAAATATTTTGTGTTGTATCAATAATAAGTAATTCGTTTTTTTTTTTCAGATACTGTAATACAGGGTATACTACATTTTTTTTCCTCACGCGTAAACACATTCAATAAATAATGAAATATTTGTAATTTCACACACTTTCAATTAGCAGCTACTCACCCCTTAAATATGTGTTTTTATCTAATGATAACTGAATAGTTTTATAAATATAGATTTTAAATACGTATTATTTTTTATTTTGCCAACGTTTCAGAACAAAGAGCATAACGGTAGACCTCTAAAGGGCGATAGGGAAAGGGCGATATGGAAAGCCATCCATAAATGTTCTTGCTTTTCATACGATGATAAAATATGAAATGACACGAAATGGACAACGCACTGAATTTGTGTGCACTCAGTTAAATAATATTTTGCATATGAACAATTTCTTACTAAGTTTTACCAAAACACCTGTTTTCTCACTGTTTTTATTCGTAGTAATTATAAATGAAACATAATAATTTATAAATGAAATTTAAGTAAAATTTTAATTTAACGAAAAATAAAATACTTTTATGTTAATAGAAGTATAAAATGCATGTAATACGTGACATATTCAGGAAACAAACAAACACATAATACATGGAGTTATTTTTCAGACGTTTGATCCAGAAAGTGTGAAGAAACGGCGAATAGACTATAAATAGCACATCGCTCGTAAATGATGCCTAGCAAGCATCGCGCATGCTACAGCACATGCTGACTTTTTATTTACGTCTCACGACGAGTATTGGCACTGCCCTCGTACGCTGCATGCGAATGTGCCAATGTACAACATTAACGTATCTGGCTTATACTTCATCTTTGTCTCTATATACGTATCAATTTTTATGGTTCCCTAAGTGTTTTTACAGAACGCGAGAATATGATGAGTGCTCCAAGTCTACAGGATAAATCGCCAACAAATCTCTCTCGCATTTTCATCCAATCAATTTTACATCAGTAATTTAATACGTTGCTTAAAGACAAAAACCACAGATGTTAATGCTTTACATGAATTTTGAAAATGTTCATGTAAAATTTAGTTCGTATTAACAATCGCTTTCAGCATAACCTTTCCCTAAAAACTATCCACTCTTGTTGACTAAAGGAAAATGGCCGTACATAATTTTTATTAGTGTTACGCGTTTTCGTTTAATGGTTTCTGCTTATTCACATACTTGTAGATGCCAAGATTTAACTCGTGCAAAAAAGGTAAATAAAATTTGGTACTTGAAAGTCATTAAAACATATGGCTCACGGCTCTTTTGTAAACTGTTTTCTAGACTAGATTAAGTTTTTTTTACACTAGGCGGAGGAATATCCTGGAAGTAGAACTTTAGCAGGGCTTCAGTAAAGTTTGTTTGAAGTAACCCAGGATGGACTTTAATACGACATACAAGATAGCCGCGCGGACAACTAAAGGTGTTTGAGAGAGATCAGATAATAGGACTACGAGAGTCATGTTAAAAGACGCACCGAAACGTTCATCACTTGAGCCTTTCGGACTTCGCGTTCAGATCGTGTTGGAAGTATTGGACACGGGGAGATGCCCTTACGTTGTGGACCAGTACTGGGTATCACTTGCAGGGAGGACAGTTTGATTGTTAAGGCAAGTAGGCCTATGAAAGGAGCCAGCGGCATACTTGTCAACCAGCCAACGCTTCAGTAAAGCACATACCGAGCGAGGTGGCGCAATGGTAAATCTAATCCGGATGTTCCCGAATGTGAGTCCATTTGTCACTACACTCTATGGCCTGGGTTCGAATCCTGGTCTGGCCATCCTGATTTCTGTTTTCCATAGTTTCCCGAAGTCACTCCAAGCTAATACTGAATGGTTCCGTACGACAATCCACTACCGATTCCTATTCCTTGCTTGCTTCTCAGACCAACTTGCTCCGTTTATACCGACCTCGCTGCCGACAATACCTTAAGTCCTAGCTATCTCACTAGAGTACCATAATTCTTGCGGAAGTATNGTCACTACACTCTATGACCTGGGTTCGAATCCTGGTCTGGCCATCCTGATTTCTGTTTTCCATAGTTTCCCGAAGTCACTCCAAGCTAATACTAGAATGGTTCCGTACGACAATCCACAACCGATTCCTATTCCTTGCTTGCTTCTCAGACCAACTTGCTCCGTTTATACCGACCTCGCTGCCGACAATACCTTAAGTCCTAGCTATCTCACTAGAGTACCATAATTCTTGCGGAAGTAATCCAGACGTCTAGCACAAGAAAGTGTGTGCTCTAGAGCACCTTTAGGAGTTCTCTACTTCAACATCACCACCTTCNTTCCAGACGTCTAGCACAAGAAAGTGTGTGCTCTAGAGCACCTTTAGGAGTTCTCTACTTCAACATCACCACCTTCATTTTCAGTGGTGTTTGGAAATAGTATTGTGAACAGCTGCGTACTGTTGATGTGTTGTTGTTCGACGAATTACGCTTTTTTTAGAAGGGGGGGTGGATGACGTCTGTAGTACGACAGATGAGCGCTACATTACCTTTTTAAGTTAAGAACGGCACATGTCGCCTCCAACTGACGTGATGGTCCCGGGGCCACGGTGAGTCAGCGGTTAGAGCGTTCGCCTCCCACCAAATCGACACGGGTTCGCTTCTCAGCTTGATCGCTCCCGGATTTGCGTAAGTGTGAATCGTTACGGACGATGCCGCTNAATCGACACGGGTTCGCTTCTCAGCTTGATCGCTCCCGGATTTGCGTAAGTGTGAATCGTTACGGACGATGCCGCTGGTTGGTGGGTTTTCTGGGGAATCTCCCATTTCACCCGCCATTGCGTTCCGGCGCCGCTCCAAACCCAAACTCACCTCGCTTCACCCTAATCGGGTCTCAAGACCTTGTTGTTAAGAGCTGTTAAAACTCTCGACTCCACTCCACGTGATGGCCTCGGGAACCTATCACAATGATCGTCGTTCACAAGTAATGGCTGTCTTGGAGTCACTGGCTGTACAGTGATGAATCGAAGACGTGCGGCCTCATGTAATATCTTTCCTAATTGTCCAGGAGATCTGGTTTCTTACGAGTGTTTACAACAAAGTTCAACACTTCCGTGGCCTGACATTTCAACATATTTGTTGCCCATTGAATATTTGTGGGACTGCATGGAACGCCAGGCTGTTCATGGTAAAGTGAGCACCTTTGAGGCTCTAGTTACATTTTCGTTAGCCATATCTTATCCTTTAACTACCATTTTAAATCAATATTGTCATATAAGTAATAAATATAGTCTATATTTTCCACCACACTTGGAAGTTTATATCTAAGGGTATAATAAAATATATTTACTCTAAATGAGAGGTGTACGGTTTTTGAATAAAAAATGTGTTGACTGTTTTTTTTATTAAAAAAGTACATAAACCTAAAAATCAGTACGTATACAAAAATTTATGTTTAAAGAAATATAAAAAATCATTATATAGAATACTCTAATAACAAAATTGAAAGATGTAAAAAAACTATTTTATCGGAATTTTATTTGCTTGAAAACTCCTGTGGAAATGTTTGTTAACTCCCGGCTTCCTACCTTATTAAAAAATATATATATATATATAAGTATTTACATAAATAAACACACATTCAGTAACAGAGTAATAGACACTATTATTTTGTAAAAGGAAATCTATTATTGTTGCATACTTACTTACACAGAGGTGACAAAAGTCATGGGATAGCAATATGCAAATATACAGATGGCAGTAGTATCGCGTACAACATGTATAAATGCGCAGTGCATTGGTTGGGCTTTCATTTGTAGTCAAGTGATTCATGTGATAAGGTTTCTGACGTGATTATGGCCGCACGGCGGGAATTAACAGACTTTGAATGCGGAATGGTGTTGGAGCTAGACTCATGGGACATTCCATTTCGGAAATGGTAAGGGAATTCAACATTCCGAGATCCACAGTTTCAAGAGTGTGCCGAGAATACCTAATTTCAGGGGTAACCTCCCACCACGGACAACGCAGTGGCCGACTGCCTGCACTTAATGACCGAGACCAACGACGTGTGCGCAGAATGGTCAGTGTTAACAGGCAAGCAACACTATGTGAAATAACCGCAGGAATCAATGTGGGACGTACGACGGAAGTGTCCGCTAGGACAGTGCGGCGAACGTTGGTGTACTGGGCTATGCCAGCAGAAAACCGACTCGAGGGCCTGTACTAACCGCACGACATCGCCTGCAGCACCTCTCCTGGACTCGTGACCATATCGGTTGGACCCTAGACGACTGGAAAACCGTGACTTGGTCAGATGAGTCCCGATTTCAGTTGGTAAGAGCTGATGGTAGGGTTCGAGTGTAGCGCAGACCCCGCGAATACATGGACCCAAGTTGTCAACAAGGAACTCTGCATGCTGGTGGTGGCTCCATAATGGTGTGGGCTGTTTTTATATGGAATGGACTGGGTCCTCTGGTCCAACTGAACCGATCAGTGACTAGAAAGGGTTATGTTCAGCTACTTGGAGACTACCTGCAGCCATTCATGGACTTCATGTACCCAAACAACGATGGAATTATTGTGGATGACAATGCGCCATTTCACTGGGCCACAACTTTTCGCGATTGGTTTGAAGAACATTCTGGACAATTCCATAGAATGTTTTGGCCACCAATATCGCCCGACATGAATCCCATCAAACATTTATGGGACATAATCGAGAAGTCAGTTCGTGCATAAACTCCTGCACCGGCAACACTTTCGCAATTATGGACGTCTATAGAGGCAGCATGGCTCAATATTTCTGCCGGGGACTTCCAACTACTTGTTGAGTTCATGCTACGTCGAGTTGCTGCACTTCGCCGGGCAAAAGGAGGTCTGAAATGGTATTATGTGTTATCCCATGACTTTTGTCGCCTCAGAGTATACTATACTTATATCCATCATTTTTGAAAGATATTAGCAATTTTCAAAATCGAAAATTATACAGTATCAACTACTGCCTAATATTATAGTTACCAGCATTCAAATATATTGTAAACATATGTAATCCAATCAAAATATTTTAATTATTTTAAATTATGTTATTGATTTTATATTTAGGGAATTATTGCACTACGAGACCGTTCCATAGTCTTTACAGAATGTGGTTAAATCTTCCTCTACTCTATATTTAATTCCCATTGGTAAGCACATATTATTTCATTTTAATTACACCATTACAAGTTGATTTTAACATCACATAACTTTAAATCTCAAGGAAATCACATTGGAAGTTGATATAACACAAGGAGGTCCAGTATTTTTTTTCTTTTTAACACCTACACAATCACACACATGTACACATAAAAAACACATGTTTCTCTTAGAGCTTTAGATTTTTGTAAATATTTGAAGGTGTTATAAGCTGCTGGCAGTTATTATATATTCAAACCACGAGGGAGAAAGAAAGGTGTTTGTAAATGGCGGAGCATCAGATGTGTGTTCCATTGAAACCTCCACCACATGCAGCCCACGGTATTAGGCCTGGGGTAATTCATACACCTGGAAACGCGTCCATTCAAAATAAGGAGTTCAAAGGGTCTCGGACATATACGCGAATACTGTTTATTCATATTCAATCTGATAGCATTATCAGATTGAATATGAATAATCATTGCCACTGTGTGAATATCCGAGCATACGCACCTCTTTCCTTATGCACTTGGGAAATATACATATTTGAAATTAAAACAAATGTATTGAAATAATATACTTACATTTATATAATGAAATGCATATAAATGTATAATAATAAAGATATGTGCAAAAATGGTAATTTCAGCCATAGTCAATGTGACAAGTTGGCGATATATTATCATGAGGTACATAAACATTTGCTTGTTAGATAATTATTAATACTATCAAAGTTAAGCGTCCATTATAACGTTAGACGCTAAGGGCGAACTATCAGTGATAATCCATTAGACTAGATTTAAAATAAAGAAAAGAAAATTTTATTGCCATAACCTCTTTGATATGGGATATCACGGTAAAGTGAGAGCTTTCGAAAGCCATCTCATTTGGAAAAACAGTTAATAAATATATTCTATTTTAGTCTTAGGCATTAACTGCCGAGTGCAGTGGAATATACAGACTTTATGTATTGCTTACCTGGAAATATTTATTTAAAAATGTCGTTAAAGGCTAAAAAATGGCTGAAATAAAAAGCAACTAGGGCCTCAATAATGCTCACTTAACCGTAAACAGCTTTTAACAAAGCAGCGGTCACGTATGTGTACCGTCTATTATTATAGTTTATAGCAATAAAAAATTTAATTGTATTTTATTTATTATTGGTAAGGAATAAACCTTGCTGAGCCAAGCATTGAAAGCGGTATGGTTACTTAGCGTATTAAGAAAAAAAACGTAGGCGTAAGATCTGANGCTTACCTGGAAATATTTATTTAAAAATGTCGTTAAAGGCTAAAAAATGGCTGAAATAAAAAGCAACTAGGGCCTCAGAAATGCTCACTTAACCGTAAACAGCTTTTAACAAAGCAGCGGTCACGTATGTGTACCGTCTAATATTATAGTTTATAGCAATAAAAAATTTAATTGTATTTTATTTATTATTGGTAAGGAATAAACCTTGCTGAGCCAAGCATTGAAAGCGGTATGGTTACTTAGCGTATTAAGAAAAAAAACGTAGGCGTAAGATCTGATTTTTTTTTTTTTTACATTGAAGGTTTTCTGCGACTTTTACAAAATGTTGCAAAGGTATATGTATGTTCATAATAATAGTTCTGATAATCGCTTACACCCATTGCCAGAATCATTCAAACATCACTGAAAATCATACATTTTTGGGTTAGGATATGTAATACCAAACAACAACCAAGATTGTGCATCTCGAATTAATAATTATCGAAATTTGGAACTAGACGACACTCCTCTCTGCCTCACATTAAAATTACACTTATATTATTTTTATCCAGTTTCGTAGACATAATTTACATCGTTTGGACAATAACATAAGTGCACGGATTATTGCGTCCATAGATATGTCCGGGAGCTATTGGCGGAAAACTAGGGAAATTGGTTGTTTAATAATTTAATTGCAATTAAAAGACATTATATTAATCACATTTTCAAATATAAGCTCTTCATAACCTCTAACAGACACGACGACAAAAAAAAATATAAATATGACGATTGCCGTAAGTACACAAGTATGCCAGGAAGTAATATATTTTTATACCTGTCAAGTATAAAGCCTCTGTGTACTATACTGGGAATTTGGACGCCACTAGTGCATGAGCGATGACATCACACGCAAGACCATGTACGGAAGTACGGACCAGTGTAAACTTGAAGAGAATTCGGACACAGCATTATCTTGATCTTTCCTGACTAAATAACCACACTCATTCTATCATTGCCTTACATATATTACCCTAAAATAATTCAATGATTCTAATCGTAGCTTACCATTAACTAACATAGGCACTACTAGCCAATAACTTAAACTAAATTCGAACAGCCTAAAATGCAGACTTAACTTATGTAGGCCACATGTATGTTAGGCAAAATACTAGTAGGTAAAGCTAAATCATTTTGGGGCTGAACGACTGTTAGGCTAAAGGCTTGTCAGGTAAGAAAACTTTGCACCGAGAAAAATAAATATTAGAAGGAAACGAAATTTGTTTGCGCCAAACAGATCGCAAGTTTGCATATGGTGAAACAAACATATTGTTGATGAAAAAAAAGGTTCCACCATATTTGTTTGCACTTACCAAATCGCGTTTTTAAAGTGAAATTTCATATTGTTGCTAAAAACATGCTCATTTCATTTCATCGAAGATTAAAGTAGTTTTATTACGGATCTTCTGTAACAATATTCTGAATTTTCGTTTTCCTCGTGTTACATTGAGGCATAATACGGCATTTGGTAAAAATCCACTGTTAAGTCAACCGAGAATCGAACCCGATGTGCGGATTTCAAAGCCTGACGCCTTATCTACAGACCCATCAAACAAACTTGTAGGTAACAGAACAGAATGTGTTATGTATTTGTAACTTGGATAAACGTTTGGTTTGTGTATCGTCTCTTTGCTTTCACTTAAATTGTTTTATACAAAAATTGCCTGATTCTAAGTATGTTCTTTTTTTATCTTGCTTAATACCTTGAAAACTCGAATTCTAAGATATTTACTACATTCTTGTTCTGTAAATGTGACAGTTCACTTGTTATCCATGCCTACTGTTTATTGATTAAGAGTTTCATGTGTAATTTTGTTTATTTTTTATGTTATATTTGTTTTAGTTCTTTAAAGTGTTATTATGTTATAATCTGGACGACACTCGCAAGTGTGAACTCGCTAAGGATACAACACCTCTGAACGTCTGAAATTGAAAGAAAGAAATTTTGTTAGGGAACACTTATTCATAAACGATTGTGTAAAAAAAAAAATTTGTTTATGCTGGTGTTATGTCGAGTCATAATACGAAGTTTACTAACATTTATAATAATTGACGAATATACGAAGGAGAAAAACCGGAACGTTGGTTTAGAATTTGGTCGCTTTACTCACAGACCTACCAGTACAGCATACAACTCAGCGAACACAATATGATGTACAACTATTCTAGTATGAATCCCCTACAAAAAAAATATTCAGTTTTATGTATGTTATTTTTGCTTTCACGTGAAATGATTTTAAGGAGATTGTTCATACTGTTACTAGAAAGCATGCGGGGCGTATCTGAGTTCGGGAGGGATGGCGGTATTAATAAAAATAAATTTGATTTATATTTTATTCACACAAACATTATTTAGAGGATTAAATTATCTATTTCCACTCTTACTCTTTTCATTTCTTAGTGACGTAATATTTAATGTATATTTAAACTCTAATTAACGTCCTTCTCAATGTCGCTCTTATGTTATAGTTGTCATCATTTGTAATGCCTTTCACTCACGCATCTAGTCCAACAGTCTAACCTGTCAGACACACTCTTCACTGCTTGATACTCGCAGTGGCAGATTTCCCTTCCACTAGTCACTTATCCCACCACTCGTCGTCTATCGCTGAAACTCAGCCACTCATCCATTTATCAACTACAACTCGGAGGCCTGTCACATTATTTATACTCTCCTGGGCTTGACATGGAAAGTTCGACGCACACCGAGTAATTCTTAGAGAAACTAAGTCAGCAATTCACTAGAACATTCTTTAGATAAATACAGGAACTGATTACTAACCAAGGTAAGCAGCCCGCGCCGCAAAAGGATAATCGTTTCAGCTCTTATTTTGGCAATTGTTATGTGTTTCTTGGATTAGCACGCGCCTGTAATTCTAAAAACTTTCCATTGATTTGCTTCCGCTATCATATAACTGCTGTCCTTCACTTCCACTCGCTCGCGCAGGTTGCGAAGCAGCGAGCGCGTAACACTGTCCCCTCCTCAAGTCTGTTAGTTCCGAACAGACACTGCAACATCTGGACTTTCATAGAGTGTCGGTCGGTCGGTCGATGTGGGCAACCTTCGACTCCGCCCGAGAGCCTTGACGACAAATCCGACAGACCATATCACTGATATTCTTCAGAATCCTGTAGGGGCCTTCCCAACATTTTTTTTTAGATTCGAGTACCTTTCGTCTCTGTGGCTTGTACAGCCACACCATTTGTCCTTGAAGTACATCGCCGGGCATTCTCCTCTCATACCGGGTCTTCATCCTATCCAGGTCGTTTGCGCTTTACAGAAGGATTAATCCCTGCATTACCGGTTTGAAAAGATGAAGTAACTACAGAATTTCCCCTTGCAGTTTCTTCTAGCCCATGTCTACCAATCTTAACAGTTCTGGAACTTGCGGTGGATGCTGGAGGTTGTGGCTGGATACTCGTCCGACGTACCCTGAAGCAGTGGTATCTCCTGTAGATTGCCTCAATCCCTTTCTCGAGTTCACGCAACTGGCTCTTTGCCCTCCGAACCACTTCTTCCATGGGACTGCTATCCTCCGAGCCACTACTGAAAGGGGCCATCCTATCACTCGCTCCGTGCCATCATCACCTTTATCTTTTATATGGCACAGTGTGCACAGGGCTTCTGGACAGCGCAGGCCATTGTGTGCATTTTCCAACTGTTTTGTGAGGTATGCAGCTTGCAGCATCAGCTCGTCGATGCGGTTTCTCAGGTGTTGGGTATATGCACGAAGCTCACAAATTTCTTCACGCAAATGCTTTCATGCGTTAATCGAGGCCATTAGTTCTTCGTCACGCTGTCTCTTTCCTGGCTGCTGCTTCAGTTGTGAGCAATAAGCTCTCAGGTTGACCAGCTGTCCACCTGACCAACACTTTCTCATTTTGGGTAGGGGGCGTCGAAACTCTGTAGCATGAATCCTGGAAGCGCTGTCCCTCAAAGCCAACTGCAACTCCTTCCGCGTTTTCGTTATTCTGTCTCCGGCTTCTTCGTTCAGCGCCACTGTGCGTACTGGACGTCGGGGTGCGGGCTCCTGTCTTGCTGACTTTATCTCCAGTGCTTGGCACCAGGGCATCCTGCGTGTTGTGGGGTGCAGCCAGACGTACCACTTGCCGTACCTCTGTGTCGACGATGGCATCGATTAAAAACCCGACTGCGATTATGTCGCGCGCCTTCTCGAGTGGGAAAGTTTCACCACGTCTTGCCATAGCTTCTGCATAGGCTCTTCTGGTCGCTGGGTGCGGCTTCGGAGTTGAGCATGGTGGGCATATCACAGGTATCTGTCGCCAAAACGTATCTCCAAGTCCGCTGTCCAAGGTAGATGTCGCTCTGGCAGAGATTTTAGAATGCTCAGTCCGGGGCCTCTCAGTACAGCAATGAGGTAGTAAGCCCGCTGCTCGGTTGACCAGCAACTCAGGGTGGCAACTATTTCAAACTGGTGTATGTACTTCCGCCAAGAAGTCAGGCCATCGTAAGGGGCGGGTTTAATTGAGACCCCCTTTCCCACTCCTTGCTGCGCGACACCAATGCCGTAGATCTTGCTCTCCTCCGAGGCTACTGTATTGATTTTGACTTGAACTACTTCTTCACTTTTCTTGGCTGCTGTGTGATGATATTAAAACTCCGTTGTTGAAGATATTCGTGCAATTCCATTACTAATGCATTGATATTCTGTTTCAGTTCATTCTCGACGCTGTGCATCCTTTCAATGACTGTCCATTCTGTCATTTACAGCGTTCACTATTTAATTTGCGCTGTCCATTCTTTCATTCACACTGCCAATTTTCATGTTCACTAACTCCCTAATGCCTTCGATTTTACTCTATAATAGATCTATTTTCTTGTGTACAGTTTCATTTACAGACTCTATTTTCCTGTCTACATTCTCATTAACAGATTAAACTCTATTTTCTTGTATGCATTTTTATTTACAGAGTCTATTTTCCTGTCTACATTTACATTAATAGAGTCAATTTTTCTGTCTACATTCTCATTGACCCTATTTACAGTTTAAATTACAGACCTAATTAGGATATTTTCAGTTTCATTTACACTTTCTTTTACATAACTAATTAGGGCATTTAAAGCTTCGTTCGCTGTACTAATTTTGTAATCAATGCTGTTAACCCTTGCGCTCACTTGGCGACCCAATCCCTCAATTAATGCTAGGAGTGCTTCCAGTTCAGCAGAAATTTTTCTAATTAACATTCGCAGAGATGGTTCTACAAAACAGTATTAATTTAGCTGCGTACAACTATTACAATTAATTAGTTTTTTGAATGTCAGTATCTACTTACCTAAAGCATAAATTTATTTACAACTCATTAATTATTAATTGCCCCCATCCCACTTCTGACACCAGTGTTACAAGAACAGTGTTACAAGAAAGTCTGCGGGGCGTATGTGAAATCGTGAGGGATGGAGGTCTTAAAAAAAAATAATTAAATTTAAATTCTAATTTTTTCACACAGCTATTATTTACAGCATGTTTGTGAGCGAAATATTTAAGGTCTATTTAAACTATAATTAACGTCCTTCTCAATGTCGCTGTTTCATTATACTCAATTCACTCATACTATTCATTAGCACATGTTCAGTCTATCTGTTGCCATAATTTATAATGTTTTTCACTTGCACATCTAGTCCAATAGTCCAGCCTGCCAGCCACACACTTCACTGCTTGATACTCGCAGTCGCAGATTTTCCTTCCGCTAGACACTTCTCTCCCGCCACTCGTCGTCTATCGCTGAAACTCAGCCACTCATCCATTCAACAACTACAACTCTGAGGCCCGTCACATTATATTTACTCTCCTGGCCGTGACCTGGAAAGTTCAACGCATGGCGAGTCACGCTTAGAGAAACTAGGGCAGCAAACCACTAGAACATTCTTCAGATAAATACAGAAACTCAATACAACCNGAGAAACTAGGGCAGCAAACCACTAGAACATTCTTCAGATAAATACAGAAACTCAATACAACCAAGGTCAGCAGCGAGCGCCGCAAAAGGATAATATATAACATTATATACAAATGCTCGAGCTGTGTTTTAGAACAAATACTCCCAGATGATGCAGCCAACCAAATGAAAGCCGGTACTGTGACCATTTGAATTTGTGTCCGTAGATTGTTCAAGGCAACAAAATAATTGCTCAATTCGAAATAAGTTAGTGATCTGAATCTACCACGACAATATGAAACTTACGACAACCATTATGAAACGGTTGTGTCCACCAAGCATATACTGTTAATGTCGAAACAACCAAACTTTGTTTGGTCCAACACATTATTTTAACAGTATTATTTGGTCCAAGGGAACGCATGCGATATCTTGGGCAAGAGCGGTTAGGTTGTGTTCGTGTTAACCAAATATTGTTCAACGTAAACAAATACTACCCAAGTTAATATATTTGGTACCAGAAACTATTTATCTTTCTCGTGTGTGTTAAAGCATTTTAGGTTATACATATGACAGTCAAAACAGGTATTTCTGTGTGTCACATTCCAATCAAGTTAAACGACATTGCCAAAACATACTTTGGCTGAACGATTTAAGGCAAAGTAATGCAAAACGTTTTAAGTGCCAGTATCTTACACCATAAATTGAATGTTCAGGGTCTGTTTATTTTATTTAGGAGAAATTAGAAAACGAGCTCATATTGCATTTTATGTTACCCAACAATGGAAAAAAATGCATAACCATAGAGCAGAGTAAAGTTAGCGTAGCTAATGCAATGGTAACACGTAATTTTTTATGTTTTTCTCTTTATATATAGAGCAAGCAACTACATTGCTATAAAATCTTGAGAAACACCAATTTTGTTTGGAATATAAGAAGGCATTTTATTATAATCCTAAGTACTGTGTCTCTTGACCAGATGGAAAAAAAAATTAGCGCTACATTTTTAAGGGGAAACATTTTTCCGTGTAGTTACAAATTTTTACATAGTAGAGAAGCAATTAAAATATAAATATTAATTAAGGGAGCTATTTATTTATTGGTAGTCATTATTGAATTATCAAATGCTGAATAAAAACTCACAAATTTAATTGGCTGTTTCATTAACCGTGTCGTGTTTCCTCTTAAACAGTTTAGAATTTTGATTGTGGTCCAAAACACGGCAAAAACAAATGTTACAAGCTGTAACCTAATTTTGTAAATACTATCAGAACATTAAAACCAGAGTAAATTCATAAATAAACAGATGGTAGGCGCAAAAANAACCTAATTTTGTAAATACTATCAGAACATTAAAACCAGAGTAAATTCATAAATAAACAGATGGTAGGCGCAAAAACAAAAAAATTTATATACGTCACACTAAAAAGCAAAAACTAAATATGNTAACCTAATTTTGTAAATACTATCAGAACATTAAAACCAGAGTAAATTCATAAATAAACAGATGGTAGGCGCAAAAATAAAAAAAATTTATATACGTCACACTAAAGAGCGAAAACGAAATATTTTTCGACTTTAAAACCCATTTACCCTCAAGAGAGTTTGTACGTATTTGACATAGCAGCGGAATGTAAAATGCACGGACGTTATGTCCAAACGGCGTACCCAAGATCGTGAGCAGCGTACGAGGCAGTGTTGAGCCAAATATGCGAGCGAATCAACAGAGCACACGTGTTACTTAAACAAGGTAACGCCACTGTAAAAAGGGTGCTAAGTGTGTACAATAATATAGTAAAAGAATTAACGCCTCAGCTTTTTGGGGTGGGAATTGTAAGGTCCAACAGTAAGCAGAAGAAAATCCTTGCATTAATTAGGTGGTGATGTGGTCCTGATATTTCAGCCATCAGCGAGGCATTATGATGCAGTTGACGTGTTGTAGAGTTATCCACAGAGACGCAAAGAGTTCAGGTCGACAAAAACGGTGAATAAGAACGCTTTGCTACCAACACCGAGGAATCTTTAAACATTTACTGTGAGCATCAAGAACAGGATATTATACCCGCTTGTAAGACATGTTTTTAATAATAGTGACTTCCATAAGTATAAATATATCGTTGGAATTAATTAATTGATTTGTTAGTCTAAGTNAGAGTTCAGGTCGACAAAAACGGTGAATAAGAACGCTTTGCTACCAACACCGAGGAATCTTTAAACATTTACTGTGACCATCAAGAACAGGATATTTTACTAGCTTGTAAGACAGGTTTTTAATAATAGTGACTTCCATAAGTATAAATATATCGTTGGAATTAATTAGTTGATTTGTTAGTCTAAGCGACATTTAAATAAAAAATTATCAATTATGTTAATGAAAGTGCAGAAAAACACAGCAATCTTTTGTTTTAATATTGTGAAATGGCATTCGTATAAGAGAGTTCAGCCATTTCACATAACGACGTCATTTAAGATTTGTTTATATTTAGTGCATTGCATTTTGTCTGTCAGAAAATTATAATGTTCGCTTAGTCAATGTAAATAATGTTGTTTCTAGAAGGCAATTATTAATCCCTTTGTGTGTATCCTCAATACCAGTTTATGTTTTATTACACTTTGAACTAAAGAAACAAATGTAACTTAATTGCGGGATAATTAATATTTAAAGATAGACATAGCCAAATAACTTTAACTTTAATTCATAATAATTAGGGCGGTAAGAAAATGTTTCCACTAGTTATTTTTTTAAGACACGTGATCTTGTGGCATGAACTTCTCAACTACTGTTCAGTACACGATATGTTGTAAAACTTAAATATTTTTAAATCATAAGCTATAAACTTTGCGAATGAACCTCAGGGTGGCTAAGAATCCTGATCGTTATTCAAAACGAATGTGACGCGTGGCAGGATTTAGTTACAAAATCAAGAGCGGGGGTTTTTCTTTTACCGTAGCAAGCTAGAATCTTCGTCACCATGANACGTGATCTTGTGGCATGAACTTCTCAACTACTGTTCAGTACACGATATGTTGTAAAACTTAAATATTTTTAAATCAGAAGCTAGCTAGAATCTTCGTCACCATGCCATGGAAAATCTGTACCATCGGTTTCTAGTTACTTCTGGACAAAATAAGATTTAGTCGGTTGTTATAGAGTGATAAATAGGCAATAGTTTTTTGTTAAATTGGTTTTTTTTAATACCCTTAGCTNAGTGATAAATAGGCAATAGTTTTTTGTTAAATTGGTTTTTTTTAATACACTTAGCTACAAAGTACTGAGAGGAGATGAGAGCTGTATTTCTGAAATAACTGCACCTTGATGCAACTGATATTGATTTATTGAAAGGCTTGTTAACCATTAGAGGAAAATAGTGTTTCATTACATATTTATGTTAAATATATGGAATCTGGCTCGCTTCACTCAAAAGTTCTTTCTCATTATTTATTATCCCAACACTGCGTTCCTTTGCATCGTTTAGTACAGAAATGACGGTACCTCAGAGCAATAGGGTTTTCATGCAGCACTGGGCGATGTCAAAGTAAGCTGTGTTAGAATTTCTGTACTCTTAGATTCCTCAACTAGTAGAGCTATGTGAAAAGGCGTACAGTTCTTCACAAATACACCGATGTTACTTTCTTTAATTTTTATCCATCCAATGCACACGTTATTGCTGAATTACGCGTTGTCATTGTATAGTTCACAAAGAAAACTATCTGGAGTGTTTCGTGACCTGCAAGATTATGACACACTGCACATTTCAGTGGCAGATATACATGTTCCGTTTGTTTAATGTAATGTAAAAGATGCATCTCCAACGGATATTTTTACATTTTTGGTATAAAATTGAAGAGGAACATACCAACAGACAGGTAATAATGTTGAAATTTCAAGTATCAGCACAGCACAGGTATTTATTAAATATTTTAAAAACTCCTGGTGGATAATGCCTAGTATTTTAAGACCTTCATATCAATTATACTTATCACAACATGGCACTTAAGGTTTGTTTTGGTAATTTATTTACAGCAACATCATATGTTCTCAGATCCAAGTGAAGTTTTGTACAAAGAGAAGACATTTATAGTTAATCGGTAGGCAGTCATTATTGGAAAATTATGTATCCAAAATGGGGAACAATTTCTAGTTGGTGAGCGCTGACGACGTTCTTTTATGTTGTTAAGTTTTTATATTGTATACTGCGAACTAGGGAAACTTTATTACATTATGAAAGAAGAACTAAAGTTAATAACAACAGAACAGGTATTTGTTACAATTATTACGAGTTACGATAAACATAAACTATTAGCGAAGGAGGTCCTAATCAATTACAATATATGACTAATCTGAATGATACCGTCGCCTTAGGCTGTGTGTTGTGCCGGAATGCGCCGAACGGCACGCCGAACTGTATCTGATGGCTTATCTCGGCATGGGTCGTCAGACAGCCAGACTGACAGACCCCGTAAAAAGTGGTGCGAAGTATGATATAGTTTTTCGTCGCATAATTTCCTCAAATACCGCGCCGCTAGGAGGGGAGATCCTCTGGCACTTCGCTGATATGTTTTATAAATGATTATTCTTGCACTGTGTTTTGGAATGTTGGCCTGGCCTGGATACCGACGCGTAGCTGCAGTCCGCTAGGCTTGTCTGCCTTTACTGAATCATAACAGTGTGCTTCCCGTTTTACAGTTCGCGAGTGCCATTCAGTGAATAAATTAAATAGTTGCAATCATGGTACCAATTGGTCTTAATAAATACAAGTTTATTGGCTACCACCGTAACCTGGGCTGCTATAAGGCGATCCCGTTCAAGAACGATACCATTTAAAATTGCGTGTGAGCCATGAATATGTCTGCTGCTATTTACGTTTACGTAAATACACAATGTCCTCCGTGTACCATCTCATAATGGTGGTGAACGATATAAAGCGTTAATAATTGTTTGTAAGTTCCGTGCCAACGACGTAGTAAAATTAAACTCAGAAATATTTTGCATTTATTGCATTGCCAAAGCTAGATTCGGGAAAAGCAGCCTACATAAATATGTGCAGTAATAAAATTGAATTATTGACTTAATAACTCTAAATAAAATTTCACCAAAACCCGTGCAAAAAAAAAAATGCGGAAAAAATATCTACGCATAAATGCGAACAAAATTTTCGCAATAAATATTGAGAACGAACATAATAAATAATACCAAACGAACCCTCGGTCGTTTTAAATGCCAAAACATGCAATATTATGTCTATATGTATAATCCAGTTATTAATTTATCAAATAATGTATACCAGAAGCAAAAGCATTTAAAAAAGAAATAATTCTATTGCATAAAATAAAAAATTAAAAAAGCGAAAAATGTAAGGATACGGATAAATAATTCAGTAAAAAACAAGACAAGCAATTACAAACAAGACAAATACAACAAAATTACANTACAAAGTACTGAGAGGAGATGAGAGCTGTATTTCTGAAATAACTGCACCTTGATGCAACTGATATTGATTTATTGTAAGGCTTGTTAACCATTACAGGAAAATAGTGTTTCATTACATATTTATGTTAAATATATGGCATCTGGCTCGCTTCACTCAAAAGTTCTTTCTCATTATTTATTATCCCGACACTGCGTTCCTTTGCATCGTTTAGTACAGAAATGACGGTACCTCAGAGCAATAGGGTTTTCATGCAGCACTGGGCGATGTCAAAGTAAGCTGTGTTAGAATTTCTGTACTCTTAGATTCCTCAACTAGTAGAGCTATGTGAAAAGGCGTACAGTTCTTCACAAATACACCGATGTTACTTTCTTTAATTTTTATCCATCCAATGCACACGTTATTGCTGAATTACGCGTTGTCATTGTATAGTTCACAAAGAACACTATCTGGAGTGTTTCGTGACCTGCAAGATTATGACACACTGCACATTTCAGTGGCAGATATACATGTTCCGTTTGTTTAATGTAATGTAAAAGATGCATCTCCAACGGATATTTTTACATTTTTGGTATAAAATTGAAGAGGAACATACCAACAGACAGGTAATAATGTTGAAATTTCAAGTATCAGCACAGCACAGGTATTTATTAAATATTTTAAAAACTCCTGGTGTATAATGCATAGTATTTTAAGACCTTCATATAAATTATACTTATCACAACATGGCACTTAAGGTTTGTTTTGGTAATTTATTTACAGCAACATCATATGTTCTCAGATCCAAGTGAAGTTTTGTACAAAGAGAAGACATTTATAGTTAATCGGTAGGCAGTTATTATTGGAAAATTATGTATCCAAAATGGGGAACAATTTCTACTTGGTGAGCGCTGACGACGTTCTTTTATGTTGTTATGTTTTTATATTCTATATTGCGAACTAGGGAAACTTTATTACATTATGAAAGAAGAACTAAAGTTAATAACAACAGAACAGGTATTTGTTACAATTATTACGAGTTACGATAAACATAAACTATTAGCGAAGGAGGTCCTAATCAATTACAATATATGACTAATCTGAATGATACCGTCGCCTTAGGCTGTGTGTTGTGCCGGAATGCGCCGAACGGCACGCCGAACTGTATCTTGATGGCTTATCTCGGCATGGGTCGTCAGACAGCCAGACTGACAGACCCCGTAAAAAGTGGTGCCAAGTATGATATAGTTTTTCGTCGCATAATTTCCTCAAATACCGCGCCGCTAGGAGGGGAGATCCTCTGGCACTTCGCTGATATGTTTTATAAATGATTATTCTTGCACTGTGTTTTGGAATGTTGGCCTGGCCTGGATACCGACGCGTAGCTGCAGTCCGCTGGGCTTGTCTGCCTTTACTGAATCATAACAGTGTGCTTCCCGTTTTACAGTTCGCGAGTGCCATTCAGTGAATAAATTAAATATTTGCAATCATGGCACCAATTGGTCTTAATAAATACAAGTTTATTGGCTACCACCGTAACCTGGGCTGCTATAAGGCGATCCCGTTCAAGAACGATACCATTTAAAATTGCGAGTGAGCCATGAATATGTCTGCTGCTATTTACGTTTACGTAAATACACAATGTCCTCCGTGTACCATCTCATAATGGTGGTGAACGATATAAAGCGATAATAATTGTTTGTAAGTTCCGTGCCAACGACGTAGTAAAATTAAACTCATAAATATTTTGCATTTATTGCATTGCCAAAGCTAGTTTCGGGAAAAGCAGCTTACATAAATATGTGCAGTAATAAAATTGAATTATTGACTTAATAACTCTAAATAAAATTTCACCAAAACCCGTGCAAAAAAAAAAATGCGGAAAAAATATCTACGCATAAATGCGAACAAAATTTTCGCAATAAATATTGAGAACGAACATAATAAATAATACCAAACGAACACTCGGTCGTTTTAAATGCCAAAACATGCAATATTATGTCTATATGTATAATCCAGTTATTAATTTATCAAATAATGTATACCAGAAGCAAAAGTATTTAAAAAAGAAATAATTCTATTGCATAAAATAAAAAATTAAAAAAGTAAGGATACGGATAAATAATTCAGTAAAAAACAAGACAAGCAATTACAAACAAGACAAATACAACAAAATTACAAATATGAAAAGGTTGATCTAAAATAACACAATTTGCCAACGACACGACGTCTGGGNAAATATGAAAAGGTTTATCTAAAATAACACAATTTGCCAACGACACGACGTCTGGGGAGCTGACATATGCTCCCTTCTTAGACAATGCATGATTTTGGCGAAATGGTCTGCATTCTTTTTGCATATGTTGTATTTTTAGTCAAATCCTATCGGTACAATAATGCTGGTGTCAGAAAGGACCTAATGGACGTAGCTTTAATTATTCTACTAAAATATTGCATACATTAACGGGTATTATTTTTCGTCTTCTGGTAGACTCCTGAATTGTAAAACGATGTTATTTCCTACAAATTTTGCTTAATATTTGCGAGATTCACAGCACCTAATAGTATTAAAGCGAGTCCTACACAAAGCGCAGTTTATTAACAGCTGTCTTGCCCATACTTTTCTAGCGTTTCTATTTTTGTATAGCTACATACGTGTTCAGGACCCTCTCGCGATTGTATGTTCGTTCATGTAAAATTTAAGGAATTTATACAAGGTAATTTTGTTACAAATTAAAAACATAATACTGGCATGAATAATATAAAATTCTTCGTTAAATCCAAACGGTTACAATAAAAAAAACGAACACATCTTTTAAACGAATGTGTCCATGCGGTACTTTATGAAGTTGTCAATAACTGGTGGCGAGTTCTACTTGCAGAACTAATGACAGCACCGCCCCGGGACGTGTGAGCTACAGAATGTGTTACCTTGGCTAAAGTACTGTTCGTCCCTCTCTGTGTTTCTTCAAATAGAAGGTGGCAGTGTGGCTAATGACGAACCCGAGAGAGACAACGTTACCTCCCTACGCCGGGAACTGGTTCTCCAGACATATCGTGCCATGTGGTTGATGTTACAGGGCAGCAAATTGCGATATTGATAGTCACACCACCGCTCAAATGTTTTAAAGTTGTTTTTGTTTCTAAAAAAGTGTGAGGTGTTAAAATTCTCCTTATTAGTTTTATTATATTCGTACTCAAACCATAATCAGAATTATGTGAAATGTAACCGTCATGCAATTATTGTTGTGTAGTTAAGATGACATGTGATATCTTGAGACTCTGTCATATTATTTTAATGCAGAAAAAACCAAAATATGTAAAGAATTTTACAAATATACAATTAAAAATAATTAGTTCACAGTTTTATTACCTGCCCCTGTGTTTAAGAGTTTAAATAGGTTTTTATGTCGGGTTACAAAAAATTTAATTTCGGAAGAAATTTATTATTTTATAGCGTCCGTTTATCTAAATTTAGTAATACAATATTAATTGTACAATTCAGGTAACTAGTGGTAGCTTTCGATACAATAATTAATTGGTTTCTCACGTATTTACCACAGTATCTATCGCATAATTCGATCAAGCACACATAGGATAATAAGCGTGAGCACAAATTCACGCATTGGACGACTGCTAAAAGGAATGCTTGGAAAATTTTCTCCGTCAATGTTAATAGGCAGTATTTACGAACATCATAAAATATTTGCATGCGTTATACAAGTTTAATTTTGCGTATCTAAGGAGAGCTCATAAAGTGAAATAAACATACGTACAATAAAAAAATACTACTCGTAAAGTTTTGATATACCTTAAACATCTAAGATTTGACTCAATTGCGCTCATGCAAATAGCAGACTGCCGGCCAGTTTTACGTTTCGCTGTTTTTCAAAATCTCCTGTTAGCACTTTGTTTAACATATGGATTTGAACTGATGTGTTCTTTCTTCTCCTCTTCTACAGACAATGGTGGGCCTAATCATGAAAATACAAAAATAGCAGCACAAATTAGGTTTTATGTAGGGCTAATATAGGCAAAAATTATAACATACTCGTCCTATTTTGTGGCAGTAACTTATGTCACCCACCATACCACCAGAGCAGCTTACATGATATTAAAACAAGCATACGATCTGTCAGATCACCAACTAAGCAGATAGAGGCGTTTCCAAGATCGCATGTTACGTTGGCGCTACATATTATTATTATCTTTACATGACGCTCTCGCATGGTTCATGGCACTGTAATATAATCATTTATATTATGGCACCTGGCACCACTATACATTTATTTATATTTACATTCATAGCATACACCAGTACGAAAGGTTGTGAATTGAATGGTTATCCTTATGCAGAACACACCTAGAAATGTTGAAAATCAGCCCGCAATTCTGTATAACATTGTTAGAGTCACTGACTGTCAGGCTTCTGTGTATGATGCAGCATTTCTTCGTTAAATGTCTGCTTCCTCTCTTTCGACTGGTTTTTTGGTGTTTCGTGTGGCGTTCTCCTCCCTTTTCTACCGCAGTTAAGCAACCACGAAAGAATGTCCCTTGGACATGGCGCGATAGAAGAAAGTGTGTGTGTTAACGGCCCAAAGGCTTATTCTGTATTATTGTACAATGACAATTTTTTTTCAAAGGTTCTGCAGCTTGTGTTTTAGGTGTAGTGTGCATTAAGTATTATTATAGTTAGAAGTTTCATGAAACTTCGATTGAAGCTGTGTATAGAATAATTTCGGGTAAAAAATTAATTTATTACTAAGGGTTTTTAAAGTGTTCCACTCCTGTTTAGTAATCATGTTTCTACCATAGAAATAAGCGCAAAAAGAAGGGATAATTTTGCGATCACTGTAAATCAGCCTTCTTCATAGGTTGGCTGTGAAAGGTATGGACTCGAACAATGGAAATTATGTCACANTCGATCACTGTAAATCAGCCTTCTTCATAGGTTGGCTGTGAAAGGTATGGACTCGAACAATGGAAATTATGTCACAAAATAACTGGGAGAACAAGTTGGATGGAGCTTATCTTCCATGTAATGTTGTGACGTTAAGTACTAATTTTAGTAAGCATTTAATTAGGCTAATTGAAAAATTGTTTGACATATATGTGTGTATGNTGTGACGTTAAGTACTAATTTTAGTAAGCATTTAATTAGGCTAATTGAAAAATTGTTTGACATATATGTGTGTATGCGAGTGTGTGAACTCGTACGAGTTTCAAGGTATTCTTGTAAATATACACGTTTGATTAGTTTTGCGACGCAAGGGCCGGTCTTATATCTCCAACGTTTGAGGTCGCAGAGGTGTTTGTAGACACATGCGTGTTGACCGTCACCTGAAAAAGTCGGGGTTTGCGCGGAAATGCGTCCAGAAATGGCGAGTGCAGCCCGTAATACCACTTACTGTGGCCAGTACATGCGCCTTCACCCGAGAGAAGTCTATGTTCGCGTCGGATCACTGTCCGAAACCGCTAGTCACGTGACGGGCACATTTGGTGATGCACGTTTGGCATCATCTGTCGTTTCACGATCATTTGCCAGAGCAGCCTTGTACGTGTATTTCGAAGGATTTGCGGTTTCTGGCCAGGAAATGCGAAATATTCGTAATGTCAGGAGTTGCTCAAAAATAATCGCAAAGTTTCTTGCAATTTTTCGTGACACTTAAAATGAAACACGAGGGGACGTGGTATGGGATTATTTCTACATCCTTCGGTGAAATGTTAATTCGGTTCACTAAGGAGCGTTACGTCAATCTTATCATCACTGACTGGTATTACATATAATGCAAACGTTCGTTAATACCGGCTAAGTAAATATAATCTATTCTTACTTAAAAAGTAAAGTTAATAAAAAACAGCTAAAAATTAATGCTACATCAACAATCTTTAATTGCTAGCATGAAACCATATGCATTAATTCTGTTCTAGGCAAAACGTTTAAGGAGCGATTTTTTCACGTAGTAATCTATACTGCTGCATGAAGATACTATTTTGTCAAGGAAATTTGCTTTAACGTTAGGCGATGATTGTTTTTTGCCTGTAAGAGGGCGTGAAACAAACATTGACAATAAACAATGTAACTAAACCTGTAGGTTTTAGAAAGACAATATATAAATATCAAATTACGGCAATTCTACATTAGAGTTTCTGTCAACTTTGTGAGCAAATATCTT
Source organism: Clitarchus hookeri (assembly GCA_002778355.1). Taxonomy (NCBI): domain Eukaryota; kingdom Metazoa; phylum Arthropoda; class Insecta; order Phasmatodea; family Phasmatidae; genus Clitarchus; species Clitarchus hookeri. The sequence goes on along the minus strand of NQII01009495.1, from coordinate 11,895 downwards.
GTCACGGTGATGCACTTCCAATGAGCTACTTCTGACGCAGAAGTTTTAAGCTTAGTGGCGGCGCAGGGCATTATGCAAAAGGAAAACCGTGGCGTAGGCTTCCCTTTATTTACTTACTAGCTTTTACCCGCGTCTTCGCTCGCGTGGTAATAGTAACGAACTTATAGGGAGAAATAACGGTATTTATTAGTAGACAGACATTGATCATAAACACAGAACAGAGCACCAACGATGTCAATTTTTGGTGCTAGAATCGCTCTTTTACATAGCCACTGGTCGTGATTTATATTTCTTTGTAGATCTGGGTAAACGCTAGCAATCAGTTCCGTATCACTCTGCACCAAATTACTAAAATCCCCCGTTAGTGACACACAGCCCTCGGCATCTGTTTCTAACCGCCCATCTCCAATTTTTAATAGTGTATCAGCATAATGTCCTGTATCAACGTCATTGTAGAGGTGCACTCTCATATTTGTCGTCAAGCTGAATTTCTTGACATTTGCCCATAAGCTTGACGACTTGAGACAGGCTTTGATTTCATCTGCAGGTGTGCCCCTCTGAATCACCGGTAGAGTTTGGCGGAAGTCACCAGCCAGTAATACAACCATTCCTCCCATAATGTATGTATTGTTTCGTATATTCTGTAGAGGTCGGTTTAGGGCCTCTATCGCTTTTTTTGTGTGACATTGTGCTTTCGTCCCACACTAACAACTTACATTGACGTCGCATTGTACCCCGAACGCTAATTTTACTAAACATCTTTTCCAGAGGGAATGAGATATTTTGGGGGAAAAAAAGTAGTATATGTCACTTCCCGGCCCTCCAACTATCTCAGTACAAAAATATCACGTCGATCCGTTGCTCCGTTGTGACGTGAAAGACGGTCAAATAATCAAACACACTAGCGCATTTATAATATTAGTTGCGATTATATTTTGTTCTGCAGAATCCTGCAAACTTCGTGTTTAGCCTATATGAATGTCTCGCGCCTTTTAAATAACTAATTTTTTTTGTCAAGACTGGGGAGGGTCTAACTGTAGACTTAATTTCACTTTTGTGTCGAACACAACAGAGTCTAACGGATCCAGGGGGTGCATAACAACTTCCGGATCAATCTCGACGGTGGCTCTGTTTGCGCGCGAGGCAACTTCATGTTGATGGTACAGGATAATCCCTGCGGGATGTGTGTTTATCCAGCGATACCGGCGTGGTCCTTGGGGTTTCGGAAAATACCTTTCGAATGGCGAGGTGCGATGGCGCGTTACCTTGTAACGGCGAAACTTATAGCGGGACGACCAATCACAAACACCACCATGGCTAAACCGCCAAGAAGCGCCGTTTTAGTGTTGGCTTTTGCAAAAGTACATTTATTAGGAATGCAGTCTCGTTCTTCGTGTTGTCTCTGTCAGCGAAGACTCCGCACACTCCCGCATGGAGGTTAGGCGACGCAGTCGGGCACAGGAAAACCCATACGTGCCATGGAAATTAAGAGGGAGCACGGGATGATCCGCTTGGCCCATCCAGGGGTACTCCCTGGAACTCGGATCAGACGAGGTTGGACTCGTGCTGGCAGTGGTTGACTCCGCATGCTGGAGAAGGCTCGGAGAGATTCCCCCTCTTGCTAAACGAGCCGGACGTTGAACAGGAGTGTTCCGGGGGCGTGCCCGAGATCACGTCAGGGGCGTGGGTAGTGCTCCGGCTATACCACACGCTTGGTAATCTGAGTGCTAGAATCTCAGGCCTTGTGGTAGGACATGCTCTGTGCGATCTGCAATATCAGATCGGGGCTCTGCCTGGTGCGGCCTGTGTACAGGTCGGGGCAAACGGGTTTGGTCAATTCAGAAAGCGCTGGTCATGTCTGCGATGAGAGGGCGTGATCCCTCTTCCCCGCCTACTGGGAGGCCGGGGTGCGGTATGGCCTCGCGACTAAGAGCGCCCCGTTAACAAATAAAACCACGACTCTGTCGTGTTTAACAGTACCCTGTCAGCGAAGACTGAAAGCTGTTAATATGAATTTAAAAGTTAAAGCCACTTGCTGCTACTTCCTAAAAAAAATATAAATCATCGCAATCATTAGAAAAAATTACCATTAAATATACAGTGATATATTAAAATTTATACTCGATACTGTTAAACATCTTATTTAAAAAAACGGGATGTTTCATAATTCCTATCGTTCTCAAGGGCACATATAAAATAAAGCTTTAGCAGGGAACATTTAATCCGGAAACGGGCCGTTCCGGTACTACAAGGATGATTTGAATCAAGATGTCAAAACTCCCGCCGCACGGCAGGCAACCCATCATTTCAACGAACGACGTCTGGCGTGACCTGATGCCACATATCATCTCTTTAAAATCTGACGTACTCTTTGAACTACCACTCNAACGAACGACGTCTGGCGTGACCTGATGCCACATATCATCTCTTTAAAATCTGACGTACTCTTTGAACTACCACTCGATTTACTATTCCGTCTTCAAAAGCAGTACAGTACAGGGTGGCCGAAAACACGTCTGCCGAACAAATGAAAAACATGCTGAAATAAATTTAATCGCTGGGGTTTTTACTCCGGTATATAGTGCCGAAGAGTATTCGCAACGATTTATCGATGCCAGCTTTGAGAGTTTGCTCAGTATTCATACAAACTTTACGAAATAAAATCTCCAAAATGTTTTAAAAAGGAAACCGCAAATCCAACATTCGAGCTGAATGGGAAAGTCTATAAACTTAAATAGGAAAGAATGTCCATCCAGAAAGCCCGTAATGACACTACGTGTTCAAGTTCACTTAACATATTGAATGTGAAAGTTGTAAAATGTAATGAGCCTTAAAGTGAGTACTGTTATGAAAGAAGAGACTCGTTTAGCCCTCATTGCATTCAAGAAATTCATAATGAGCGTAGGACCGAAACCCAGAGAATGTACTTCCTGTAACTGAAGAATATATGAAAGAAGACAACTGTGATGAGGGTGAACACGTCATAATCGAAGAGAGAGTCAGTTTTGGAAATGTGTCTGACGACACTTTTGATGCAGAGGCACTTAAAGACCAGCGTTAAATAAGAAACAATTTTGAGTACCAACTTTAACTAGTCGTGTTGTATTGTCTTCTACAGTTACTTAATGTTGCTCGTAGAGTGATATTTCTGTATGTCAATTACAAAAAGGTTAGAAAAGGAGTTACATTATCAGTATCTGCAAACTGCACAAAAGGTCACAGAAGTATATGGCATTCACAATCAAGTAGTAACAGACGATATTTAGTAAACATACGACTGGCAACTTCGAGTTATACATTCAGTATGAATTAATTTTAACAAGGAGGTTTCGACTTTTCTGTAGTTTGTTTTACCTGAAAAATCATGTAAGAGTGACGAAGTTCATATTTTGATAATCAAACTGAACTGAGACTCGCAGGTGAAAGTTAGTTAAACAGTGTATGCAGACGGTGGAACAATCGTAGATTTTGTGATATTACGGACGATAAAAATATAATTTGTACTCCTGTTAACATAAAAGTATCTTATTTTTGGTTTAAGTTAAACTTTTATTTATATTTACCTATAAGTTCTAATATTTTATTTACATATAATATGAATAAAACCAGAGAGAAAATACGAGTGTTGGTAGTGCTTATTAAGAAATAGTTATATCGACACCCAATATTTCGTCGTTCAATAATGGATTATCAAGAAATTCACATTTATCTTTCATTCCGGCAGTGTTACCAACACAATAAGTTTGTTTCAGCTACACTTTCATGGGTAATTACACCATTCTGAATTGTCATAAAAAACAAGGTAATCTAATCTTTACTACACAGTTTATAAAAACAATTTTTAATCTCGCTTTATGTGTCTGACCGGCATCGTGCATAACAATCAGTAAAATATGAATGCTAAGTACATTGCAACGACTGATAAATTCTATTTAGGGTCTATTTCCAAATCGTTCACGAAGAAGGTAAAAGCAGCAGGAAATTAATTTGACCTTATAAAACTCTTTGCATAAAGTAGTATAAACAATCTACTGTCGTTTCAACACACGTGCAAGGAAAATTATAAGGTTCGTATTTAAACTGACTCTCTTGGACTAACGTAATTAAGTATAAAAATTTATGTATTACTGATAAAAAAAATTCACAGTGAAAGAACGAAAAAAGTTATTTTAAGGTCTACGGAAGAGATTAGTGCTACAGCCTGAATAATCCACTGGGTAAAATGTTTTAAAACTTGATTATTTGACAGTGTTGAACTACATTACAAGTACTGTATCTCATGCTATCTTATGCGAAGGAAGCAATTTGGCTCCCTAACCAGGAAAACTCTTACAATAGTATTTAATAATTCCGGACACAGCCTGCGTGAAGGACTATACTACAAAGGATTGAGATATACTAGATCAGCGTAAACACCTCCAGTTAATACAACATTTTATCAAACACGAGCTCCAATCAGGTGCTGTCTCTGGTGCTTCAATGCAACCACCTCGGTTGTGACGGCATACTTTTACGCATAATATCAATTATTTTCAGAATAAATAATTATTTTGGAAGGTTAAAAGCTGGCCAGGAACATCATTTAATTGTTTAGTCAATTTTTCTCATTGACTAATTGCCTCATCCCCACCACCCACTTCCAATACATTTAATTGCTCCGCCAATGATTCTCATTCGATAATAACGCGGGTGTTTTAAGAAACCTTCGTTCGACCAATAAGTCGGTTCCCCTCCACTTACGGTTCCAATAAATTTAATTTATCCGCCAATGTTTCTCTTTGGCTAATTGCACCAATCCCACCACAAATTACTCACCTTCGTTAGACCAATACCACAAATCGCCTATACTCATTCTGCCATCGTAGTTTTTTCGTTTGTCATTTGTTTATATTTTGAACACCTAGGAGGCCGTAGTGTAAAAATAACCAATTTCGTTACCAGACGACCTGCCTGTTTAGCCACCAGGTGGAAGCCATAATTGTTTATGTTTTGTAAGTATAAGTAGTGCTGTCAGCGCCCTATATATTGTATAATATGTTCAACACATAGCTGGCGCTAATTTCTCGATTTCACTGCCAAGCGATCTATCGGTACCCGCTCATTCAGTCGTAAATTGAGCTGTCGGCACTCACATTAGTTTCATAGACATACAGAAACATATAATTTTTCATCCTATTTAGAAAAAATATTTTCCAATCAGCAGCACACCTACATCCGCAATTTATTAAATCAATTTTGTGTATTGAAAATTTTAATTAAGAACGATTAAAAACAATTTTTCTTTTTAATGCTTATTAAATTACCACTGAAATTGAGCATTTATTCCGTTACCCCTCCCCACACCACTTTATTCCGACCTATTATTCACACACATCCTTAATCCCTTATCACTGCCACTCTGGTTTTCACATTTGTCCGCCAGATCGTGCTGGTGTGGTAAAAGTATATGATGGGAACAATATCGTCCTTCAGCACAGTTTCTCGTCTGATGCCAGAGGTGACACATAGCTCTCTCGCCCTTCGTCTTTTAACATTCTGACTGGTAAGTTCAGATATTTAATAACATCAGGTGACATAATATTATCAAGCATGCACGTCATACATATATATTCTCCCGCGAAATTACAAATATGCTTAAATTTGGAATATCGATTCGTGCCAGCTAGTCTCTGGAGGAATAAAACCTCTTAAAATACGGTACTAGAACTTCATCTTTGTTTAATTCATATTGACGCGTCCCGCGTCCCGAAAGATATTTGTTCGTCAGGAGGCACACTCTGCCGGAACTCGCAGCTGCGTCTTGCAGCTGCATCTCCCCCGAGCCGGCTACCGCAATAAATGATGAGAGCTTCTGGCGAGTGTGCGAGGAGAACGACGCCAGGAAGGCGCAGCTGCATCTCGCAGTTACAAGGGAGCTACCAAGTGTTCCAGCATGTGCAGGCGATATCCGGAGGCAGCGGAAGAAACAC